>PVHY01003265.1:0-110892 GCA_004024945.1 Uropsilus gracilis | reverse complement strand
CCTTCCTCCCTCCCTTCCTTCCTTCCTCCCTTCCTTTCCTTTCCTTTTGTCCATCTTCTCTCTTTCTTTAATCTGTTTGTCCCTCACTTTTTACTATTTTATAGTAGTTTTATTTTATCCTACATTTGTCTTTACTCATCTTAAATTCAAATTATAGGAACATTTTTAAGAACTTTCATATTTTATAATCCTGAGAAGCTCAAGTCAGAATTTTTGATTGATA
Source organism: Uropsilus gracilis (assembly GCA_004024945.1). Taxonomy (NCBI): domain Eukaryota; kingdom Metazoa; phylum Chordata; class Mammalia; order Eulipotyphla; family Talpidae; genus Uropsilus; species Uropsilus gracilis. The sequence goes on along the minus strand of PVHY01003265.1, from coordinate 110,669 downwards.
GGAAACGTATTAATTCTTCCTTTTTGCTTTGTATATTTTTAAACTAAAGCCTGCCGGTTCCTACTCCTTATCCCCCTTCCTTCCCCCATTCTGTCTTTCCTTTCTCATTCTCCTGAATTTATTTGAATTTTACATTTATTTTTAAACAGTTTTCAGACCATACATATGCAAATTCAAAATATGTGGATTTAACTTTGATATAGAATTGTCTTCTATCTAAAATTATATCATAATCATTCTTTACACTTGCATTTTTTGGAATTTTGTATTGATTGCATATATATATCATTATATATATATATATATATATCATTATATATATATCATTGTACAACTCAAGGTCCTTCCACCACCATACCATGTCACTCATGATCCATCATCTTAATCTCTTATGCTCATCTCTTCCCCAATTTCACCCTCCCACCCCCCTTTTGCTCTAAGTTTTAGTTATGCTACCAGTTTGTTAGTTTTAACTTTTTCTTGTCCTTTTGTTTGTTTTCCCTATATCCCACATATAAGTGAGACCATTTTCATTTCTCTTTATCTTTCTGACTTATTTCTGCTAGCATGATTCCTTCTGGCACAATTTGTTTCCACAAATTATATGTTTGTCTTTTTTTCAGTTCTGAATAATATTCCACTTTGCAAATATACCAGTTTTTTGACGCATTCATCTGTTTTGGGGCATTTGGGTTGTTTCCATATTCTGGCTATTGTAATTTTTAAAAAAATTATCACATCCCATTTTCTTCAAATCTTTTCATGCTTTTAGTGTAGACTGATTTAAATAAAAAGCAAAAATTAACTAACTAGATGAAGGTTATTCTTACTGTATAAATAAAAATAGTCTTATAGACTATTTCAGTATGACTGAACTTCTGAAAACAATTATAAAATTCAGTCGTTTTATTCACATCCCATTCCATAGTCTTGTTTTGCACAAACAAACAAGGGTCATTCCTGCATTAGGAATTATCTTGAAAATCTCACAAAATATTTTATAGTTATCTGAATAGAAATCTTGGATATTTTATATAAGATATTCTACTTATTCTACTTAATGACTTAAATTTGACTTTTTAAAATGTTTTATCTTGGTTGTGTAAAAGTAAAAGTCTTTATTTAGATGTGGACTTTGTTAATTTACTAATTCTATGAATTGATTTTCTGACATACAAAAATATAAATGTGTTATAGATGTTTAAAGTAAAATGACAATAGCATATTTATAGATATAGAAAGATGCAATGTCATATCATATCTATGTCAACTCTACACAAGTCGACATGATGATTAAATGAAAAGATACAGGTAGAAATTGTAGCTTAGCAGAAGGGCTAATCTAAATATGTCTACTTTGATAATAAGTATCACTGGCATGCATGAAAATCAATGTAATATTTTTAAAAATGCTTATATTTCTGGTTATCATTGCTCTGAAAAAAGTAATCAAAAGAATCTGGGTTATGCATACTCTGAATTCTTGTTTCTAGTATTCCACATTCTACCTTCATTGGTATAGTCAGTAAAGCAGTAAAGGAAAAAAAAATGAGTTACTTTTATTAATTTCTCTCTTCCTCCCTCTAACAAGAAGGAATATCAAGAAGGAATATCAAGGCAGAATTTCCACAATAATTAACTTTCTGAGTAGTAATAGAAGTTTCAGAAGATTAGCCGTTTTTGTGTATTTATTCTCTGTAAGTTGTGGAAAAAATTCTCATATGATTAAGTGCTATATTTTGATGATTTGATACTCGAGATTTTTGTTTCCTTAATTGTTCTATAGAATTTTTAAATTTCTCACATTTTTCACAAATAGGTAGTTTTCTAGTAATTATGGTCTGATATATGTAATATCAAATATACATATATGAGCATATATATGCTCATATAATCAGAAATATTTTCTGTCAAAGGATGAAAGACCAAATTCAAGATTATAAGAGAAATACTACACGAGTCAGCAAAGTATCACTGTACACACATGGAATATTTTACTATTAAGTTTCATTAATTTAAAATGAAATGATTACTCAGGTTTATGAAAGTTAACGTGCTAGACTTCTATGAATCCGAGATTTCCCTCTTATAGGTGATGATATTTTATTAGGATTGTAAGAAGCTGGTAGAGGCTAGATGAAGAGAGAGGGTGTATGTTGTATCTGAGCTTGTCCACTATCTAATAAAACATGTTGTAGAAACATATGGCAGTAGCAAACAGAACAAAGCATACAGATTTTCTGTAGACTGGTAACACTGATGTCTGCCAAACACAACTTTAGTGCAATCACTCAAAATTAATTAATAATTAGGTCATTCAGCAGAAAACAATATAAGCTTGCAATGATGATATGAAGCAAAGATTTTCATAGGTTTTTAAGAAGAAACACTAAACAATTGGGAAACCCACTAGAAATCTGTGAAGTTCAATGACAGTTTTTGGCATCTATTTTTCTGTGTTTATGGTTGCATCTATTTTGGAATGAAAAACGTTTATTTTTTTAAAATTTGAAATTCTGTGCTATTTCAAATAATGCATGTTTTCACTCCAGCTGAGTCTAAGTACTATTTATTAAAATAAATTGGCAACTCTCCTGCCTGTTTATGATTCTACAGGTGCCTCTCTTTTTCTTTCTCCTTTTCCTAATAAACCCATCTTCTAAAATAAAAAAAAAAAAAGGCAGAAAGGAAGGGAAGAAGGGAGGGAGGGAGAGAAAGGAGAATAAGAATTAAAAAAAGAAAAATATAAAGCTATAACTGCTTCTTCACCTGTTTACTAATATATGATTTTCATGTAAGTCTCATGTATTTGAGCAGAGAGTGATATTTCTACATCAGTAATAGTTCATGGGCTATATATATATATATATATATATGTAACTATACTCATAGATTTTTGCCAGTTTTCTAAAATGAGATTAACAACTTTTAAGAAACTTCAGTGTTTTATAACAAAAAGTTCAACACACAAAGTAAAATTAGGGTGCATATTTTCTTAGTAATGATAATATTTTGGATCAAAATTCCATTTTGATCATTTAGCAAGCTGTCTTTCCAAGTAATTAAAAAAATGAAATTAATCTCTTTTGGTTATAATATTTTCCTCTGGCATGCCTAGATTACACAATCTAAAAATGTCTATAATTAGGTATAAGCCATACCTCATCAAGGATGCTAGGGATATTGCTCTAAGACATATTAGGAAATACCACACTAAGATCAATAATAAATATGTAACATGATTCATTTACATGGAGAGTTAAGATTATATAAAATAAATTTAGATAAAATTGCACAACCAATATACCATGAGTATATATGGTATATATAGTCTATTTATATATGTGTGTGCATATATATATATACACACACACACACACACACACACACACACACACATTACATCTATATCACATTCTTGATTCAGTCATCTGTTCAAGAACATTTAGATCGTTTCTATCTTTAGAGGAAAATATTGTGGTGAACATGAGGGTGCGGATATATTTCCTAAATATGGGTTTCATTTCTTTCAAGTATATCCCTACGTTTAGGGTTGCTATTTCATTGTTTCCTTAATCTACTCTTTTCTTTGCTTGATAAAATGCATCAAATGTTTCCAATCTTACAGCAAATATTACTTATTCTATGTAATGTTTACACCACCTTCTTATAATTTTCTTAGTTTTATGCACCTATGAAAACTTGCATACCACAATTATATCAAAATTTACTGTAATTTATATAAGATAATAATAATAAGACTAAGCAGTTGGCTTTGAATTCTAGCATTTGAGACCAAGATCTAATTTTTTTATCATTAGTTGTGTGAATGTAAACATATTGTATTGCCTTTTGGTGCAAAATTGGGGGCATTATTGTTGAGGTATTGGGATATTATTGCAGCCTTAAAGGAACTCACTTAAAGCTAAATGGGACAGATGAAGAATTAAATTGCTTAATGCCAATTAGTGATTTTTACACAATCATTAACAAATAAGAATATTGGGTATGATAGAAATAGATAACCATATTAAGAAATAATGTAAACATAAATAATTATATCTATATATTATTGTAGATATTTGACAAGTTCCATTTTGCTCATCTTTAAATTACATGAAATTAGAGGAAATGTTTAGTTTGTTCTCCTCCTCACCCCATTTTGGGAAACAAATCAAATATCAAGCAAAAAAAGGTGTTTGTCACCTTTATAACAAGTAAATTATGTTTTTAAATACAAGTCCAATATAATTTCGTAGTAGAAAATTGGAAACTAAAAAGTACAACTTAATGTCTGAATCAACTTCTTTATAGAATGTCAGCTACTATGCCATTTACTTAGTGTATTATGAATTTTAAGAACATAACATACAATAACTAAAATAAATACTGGATTACCTAGCCAAATAGAAGATTGGGTCCTCAATTATAGTTCAAAAGTGACTATATCAATAGGTACAAAAAAAAAATACTTTTCCCAAGCTGTTTTCTCCTTGGCAAGAATAAAGGTATTATGTGTGTTTGTATTTCACAAGTGTCCTGCTAAATCCCACAAAATTTTTCTCTTTTAATAACTAAAAATACTAGCAAAAGTTCTCTTTGCTTTTTTACTAACCTTTAAGATACGTTATTCTTTTGTTTATTCATAATTTAATTCTTCATGCAAGCAATATGTATATTCAAATGCTGTGGATATTATATAAGTGCCTGATATAAAATGATGAACAAATGATCTTTTTTTAGAAATAGATACTGGAATCCAGAAGGTAGATTGGCTTGGTCAATAGCACATAAGCAGATAGACCTATACATTTGACCTGATCATTAGCCTACTGTGATTTCTATAGGTTGCTCCAAATTTTGCCTTATTCTTTTTTTATTGTATTGCATATTTTAAGCTATTATTTAGATAGCTTAATGGATCTGTGGACTGTTCTTTTTGGTCAATAAGTTGACCACAAGTAAGAAACTTAAATGGTGGGTTGATGGATCAGCTTTCAACCATTACAGCATTTGAGAAAACAAATAAACATTAATAAGATAAATTACATGGCAATATATAAAACTTAATACACATATAAATGCATTAGGCAGACAAATGTTTTTAGATTCACTTTTTAAATTAATTTTGAGTGGTGATTTGTATAATCCCTATTTTAATTATTTTATTTTTGAGGTCAAAGCTTGTTGATTCATGAAATAATAATTTTGCCAAATGTATTCAGAGAATGAAAAATCATTTTAGTGACAGGATACTAACAATCTTTAGGAGAAGTTTTAATGCTGTGGAGAATTTAGTGTCTGTTGATAACAATTAGAAAATAAAATCCAGCTTGTGGTACTTTGTAATGGGGATTATAAAACTAACTACCATTATTCCTGTGTTTTAAGTTTAACTTGATTAGAAATAATCCTCTGTTATGTTTGAAACATAATAAACAAAGACAATATCTATCAAATTGGTCATATAAAGAAAAGATGCACTTACAATATTCTTATGATTTGGATAAGTTCTAACACTTCAGCTGATATAAGAGATACAATGTAACTACCTCTTTACAATGTAAAGTGTAAGGCAAAATTTGGAGCAACCTATAGAAGTCATAGTAGTCTAATAATCAGTTTAAATGTTAAAGGTCACCATGTTAGGAAACCTTTAAAAATGTTCACAAATGAATTTTTATGAATTATTATATATAATAGCAGAATAGTGAGAATATAAATAATAATAGCTGAGTGAGTTTGAGTGAATTCTGAATGCTGGAATGCAAGTGATAAGAATAGCTAGGCTATCAGAAATTTGTGAGATCATACAGGTGATGACTATATATGTTTAAAAATAATACTTGCCCTAGAACTTGGAAGTAAAGGAACAAAATACCTCTAAAATCAAGAGTTTTGAACAACATAAAATGGAAAGATTGACATATCTGTAAAAGAAAAAGAAATCCTAGTTCCAATCCACGTCACTGTGCAGTCAGAATTATTCAAATGTAGTGAGTACAATAGTGGTTTTCCAAACAATAAGTCTGCTTCTTAACAATTGATACCTGCAAATGTGACTTTGCTTGGAAAAGGTATCATTGTAAATGTAAGTTAAGAATCTATAAAGGACAAGATCATTCTGAATTACTGGAGTGGATTGAAATCCAACAAAACAATCCTTAAAAGAGGAATAACAGCTAATTTATTTTTTATAATCTATTAACATTTTCTCTTTAGCACTAGTAAAATTCCATAAGAATGAGTGAAATTCAGGCTTCTGAATCCCCTAATTATACTCCCCACTCAGTTTGATACATATTGAGAGAATATGATTTTCTTTCCCTAGTACTATTTAGTAGTATGACAGAAATGACAAATGGTGAAAAGTGACAGGAAATGGGCTAACAGCAATTCTGTATATATATTTGCAACAGCCAATATGATTAGAATGGAATCTAATGCAGTGGTTAAATATAACACAAAAATTGGAGTTTAATTTTTCTAAGTATATTCAAAAGGATTTTTTTAACTTGAGCTAAAATTATTGTGTGTATTGTTGGTAAAATAACACTCAAAGAAAATTAAAGGAGTTTATATTGTAGTAAACAAAAAATATATTATGGCTTGTATTATTTTACAAAATAAATCACAAAACTTGAGCTAATTTTATTCACTCTCTAGTTTACATATGAAAACTTGCAACAGAAGAGATATAAATTATCCAGCATTATAGTCAGAGAAATAAGCTGAATAATTATTAACTGAATTAAGTTATATGTGTGGTTGTGTGTATAAACTCATCAATTCAATGGTGATATTGTTTTATGTTGTTTGTGTTGAACAACTTGCTTATAGTTATCATTAAATTCTATTCTTGGGTACTACTAAAACCAAATGCTATTTATTTCTTTATCTCATTTGTTGTTAGTATGAGATAATTTCCTGTAGCTTAGAACATTTAAGAAATAAAGAAAATGATATTTTCTGTTGATAAGCCAAGCCAATAAAATACATTTAATGTTGATATAATTGCAAGAGCTGTTTTATCTAACATCACTAATATTTTATATAGCATTACAACTTAAGGGAATTTCAGAGTCACTTTATGATATCCAAATGGAAAAATAGTTTCAATAAAAAGCATAACCAAATTTCATTAATGAATTATGCAAATATATAATCATAGGTACTGATCAAAAATAAATATTCCCTTTTAAACATGAAAATCTTTGTGTAAAATTGGATATAACAAAATAACACCATGTTATATTTTCACAATGTTATTTTATGTGTGTCATTTTAATATAATAACCCAGTTAGATGGACAAGTGTACTTTTATAATAAAATTTTAAAAATATAATTCTAGGAGACTTCAAAGAAAATTGAGAACAGATTATGTGGCCAATATTCAGCTTTTCTTTATGTATGGAAATAAACAATATGTAGCTATGAAATATTGAAATAAAATTAGATAAGAAAAACTGAACAAAGTGACAAAAATTCTTTACTTTTAGAATATCTACAATATTATGTAGATATAATATATAACAAAATATATAAAAAATAAAAAGCTTTTAAAGCCCAATTGATAACCACAAAGACTATCATCCACTCTTATATACAGTCATACAATCTTAAAGGGTCATAACCCAAATTTTTAATACAAAGAAATAGGAAAAAATGTCATTGATTTTTGTTGTTTTAGACAATTTATGCAATGCTATTATTATACTAATTACTATATTCATTATAACTAAACTTTAATGAGAAAACCATGGTAAAATTATCTCTGAGAATCAATCAGCAGATTAAAAGTGGAAGTCCTAAGGAAAATTAGGATTATTAAATAGCAATCAATGTCAATTACCTGTTGATTCATACTAATCGCCACACTCATAGCTTAAAACAAGAATAATTATTTAATATCTTCCATGGCTTGTGTGGATGAGAACTTTTAGTTCTTCTTTTTCTTTATTGACTAACTTTTGTTTCCAACAATAATGATTTAATAGTTCTTCCCCTACTTATATATATGTTACTTCCCTACCACCACTGTCCAAACATCCATAGTTCTTTACACTAGACCATTGGACCCCTTCCTTCCTTCCTTTGTTCCATACTTTCTTCACAACTAGTGGCTCCAATTCTATAATCATATTTATAGGGTTTATTTTACTTTAGTCTTGTGAGGTACTTGTTTTTTCCTTTATATTTCACATTTGAGTGAAATTACAAGGTGAGAATTTTCTAAGTAGTACCTCTCAAAGTCTCATGAGAATTCTGTCAGCTGGTTGTGCAGATTGAAATCATGTTGTACATTACTCCATTCATTTGTCTAATGTTTGATCTGGAAAGACATCATTAACTGAGACTGAAGTTTTGGAATGTTTCTTCAGCATTGCTCTCTGAGTCTATGTGTTTTGTTGCTTAATCTACACTCAAGATGGCAGCTACAACTGAGTGGAGTGGAGAACAGCACATTGCATCCAGAGGAATAAAGGTCACATAGAAGTAGATTTCTCATCATAAACATACAAGCTACAAGAAATGTAGAAACATAGTTAAAATGCTAATAACATAAATTCTTTCAACCCTAAATTCTAGCAAAATATCTTTTAAAAAAATGAACAGATAAAGAGAATGTCAGCTGCACTATAGCAAATAAAGAAACTGCATACACCATAAGAACTCATTGCTAGGAAACCAGCATTATAAGAAAATCCATAAAACAAACAAATAGATGTGATACCACAGAGATTTTTGAATCTTTACAAAGAAATGAAGAGCACTGGAAATGGAAAACATTAATAAATCTTAAATTAAGTTTTTCATTCATATTTTAATTTTCAAGGAAAACCAACTGTCCAAAACAAAAACAGTAGCAATGTGTTATATTTTTAGTATATTTTAAATTATAATTTTATAACATAAAAATTACAAATAAGAGAGAGGAATTGATAATATATTGATAGCAGGCCTTTTAAGCATAGACGGTCATAAAATTAGTTGATAGTGGTATTATAAAATATATTTTACATATTAAAAACATGATAAGTATAAACTTTATGAACTATATTAATAATATAATAATAAATATCAATATAAATTAACATAAAGGCAGATATTAGGGCAATCAAGACATCCTAGCTAAAAGAGAGATTTTCAGGTTTGAATAAAACAAGCAAGGCTCAATGCAAGGCTCAAGCATTTAAGAAATTCACTAGAAATGCATAGCTGAAAATAAGGATGGTGAAAATTTACCCATGGAAATATAGTTGAAAAGTAAAGAATGCTGCAAATTAAGCCATGGGAAATATATTCAGAAGTCATGAGTAATTGTACTGATATCAGACAAAGTAGATATAGGAACAAAAATATTGCAAAGGGAAAGAAAGAATAATAATGATACAGAAAATAGTCCTATAAGGAAATATAACAATTTAAATATGTGTAAACCTGAAAACAGTACTCTAAATTTCATGATGTAAACTCTGACATTAGTATATAGATGTGGAAGTGGGAAGAACAATGTTCAAACTGAAAACAACCTAGTTAGTGAATATTTCTGAATAGTCCTCAAGTATTGAAGAACAGAGATCATAGTCAACTACTATTATTTTATGAAAGATCATGAAATCAGAGGAAAAAGGGCCTGAGAATTTATTTACATAATGCAGCTACTGACAAAATACAAGCAAGCCTGTGAAGAAAAAAACAAATTACTTAAGACCAAATACAGGCCAGCTCGATAATATAGAGAATATTGTGACCATACTATAGAGCAGTTTGCACCATTTTGTGATGCAATTGTCTTTAGGAATTTTATTTTTAGCTAACTTTTTACATTATAATTATTTTATTTTTTCTTACTTTATGAATTTTCATTAAGGTAGCATTGTTTTACAACATTGTGTATTATTTAGAGGTATAGATTCAGATCTCTTTAGATATGTTACCATACCATCACCACCCACCAAGGATGGATAAGCTGGCACCATAGACTACTAAACTTCCTGCCTCCTTTTTTTTTCATACCTCACAGCCTTTACCTCTAGTAGCCTCAATCCTAGTCAGATTTTTTTTTTAATTTTATGTTTGTTCTTTGTTTTGTTAGAGATTATAGATTCAGTATCTTTCTCCTAACGTGCCTTCAGTTCCATCCATTTTGTAGTGAATGGCAAGATTTTGCCATATATATGGCATACACACACATATGGGATGAGAAAAGCTGTCACTGCCAAAGTTCTTTCAGGCATATTACTTCAAAGTTCTTTCAGGCATATCACTTCAAGTTTCAGTCACACAAGACTCTCTTTCCTTCCCTAATAAATAATTGTTTTAATATGCAAGTGGGAGTGATAAGAACTCCAGCATGAGTTCAGAGTTGGAAACACCCAATAGATAGATAAGTAGCAATTAAATCATTGTTCAGACATTCTTGATCTTCATAATTTAATTAATATTTGTTTTCTAATTTTGACATGCTTTAATGTGTTCTAATAATCTTTAACTAATTACAGTCTACCTTCAAGTGATATTGTATTTCTTCATTTATATTGAGAATATTTTTTCTCTTTCATTATAATTTGTCATTTAACTTTCTAATCTTTATACTATTTTTATGTTAAAATGTGATATAAACCTCAGACTTCATTGTTATTATTTTTGTTTGTTTGAATAGCATGCTATTGCATAAAATTAAAAAGAAAAAGAACTATTTACTACCAGAGTTGCCATTTTTCTGTATAAAGATAGACTTTCATATGCTAGCATTTTCTTCCTCTCTTAAGGAGTTCCTTTAACATTTCTTACATCTGAGTGGCAGTTCATAAATTTTTCACCTATATTTCTATTGGGGGATTAGTAGGACACCTGGTTTATCAGTTCTGTGTTAAGTTCTAGTTAATATTCCTGGAAATCAATTAAGAGCTAGTTCCTCTAGGAATTCCACTAATTATCTATATATACAACACATCTAATAATTTTCTTTTAATCTATGTTTTTTTTTTCTGTTTGTTTTCTATGTTTAACTGTGATTTGATGGAACTTACAGTGTTTATGCTCCCATTTAACATGTCATATTCTTATTCTGGATTTCTGGTTTTCAAATGAATTGTGAAAATAGTTGAGCATTTAGCTAGAATTCTTAAACTCTCATGGTAGATGGATGATTTTAAAACAAGCAGGATAAGGTTGAAGGAATTTGTGTCTAACTTGAAGTAGCCATTTCTATGCATTATGATATTTTACTAAAAATGATTTTCCAATGTGCTTTATTAACATCTTAAGAAGAGATCCAATCCCTCCTACATTCTGAGAAATGAAGGAAGCCAGTTCTAACTTTTATTGGTTGTAGTTGCTTTTATTTTTTCATTTATCTTCAGAGACATTTTAAAGGAGGCAGAAATATTTCCACCAGTAATTGCAACCAGATAATACTTAAAAGTAATTATTGGAAATAATTCACACAGATCTGACAAATTTGAACTTTTTGAAGGATGTAAAATGTTTGTCACTACATTTTGTAAAAATAGCTTATTTTCTGGTTGCTATAATTGTCCAAGACCTTCAAGTGACTTTCATAACATTGGATCATTTGCTTTCTCCTTTTATACTCACTTTATACTCTACTTATTTAGTAACTTAACAACTTTTTGTTTTGTTTTGTTTTGGTTTGGTTTGATTCAATAGATTTAGAGCATGACACATCTATTTTGACTTGTGATTGACCCTCTAATTATGCAGTCATTTCCCAGAATAAATTCTTGAGTGAACAAATTTCTTATTTTAAAACTCAATTTGAACTTCTACAATATTGCACTTTCTTTAGCTTTTTTTTTCTTTTGCTTGCCTGTTATTTCTAACTCTTTGAATGTCTAAAATGTTCTATTAAAAATAAGCTAGGTTTTCTTTTTATCTTCATCAATGATAATAAATTTATTACTTTTTATTTTTTTACTTAGTTTTCTCATTTTAATAATTTGAGTTATTTCACTAAATATTATTTCATATTATTCATCATTTAAAAATTTATTGACCTCCATAACTTTATTTTATATAGTTTATATATCATATATATTTTATATTAAACCCACATTTCATAAAATCCAGTGTTGTTAGCTATAACACTATTAGTTGGAAAAGTGAATATATGCTCTTTTTCAAACTCCTCTAACACACCTTGAGTAGTATCCTTCATTATATACTGTGTGAACAATGGCATTTTTTTCTAAAAATTGTTCTGTTGATATCTTTTAATATGCACATTCAAATGATTAAAATATCTGGTTTTAATAAAACTATGTTGCAAAATTTTATCATTTGATAATTTGGGCAGTCAGGTCAAATAATGTTCAGTTGTATTGTTTGAAATCATAGAGTTTCTATTACATGAACCCTATAATTTGAAAGGTAATCCTTGGAACAGTGCCATATATCTGATTATATATTTTGATTAACTTTCTATTTTTAAAAGAATTAAAAATAAAATGCTTTTTAAAAGTAATAATATAGTACGTTTATCGTAGATAGAGATAAGGATATTTCAAAGCATATGGATAAGTCTCCTTGAGTATTATTTTTAGGTCAAAGAGATGTTACCAAATTTCAATCCACTAATATTGAGATTAAAATTGAATTTGTGTTTTCATCTCATAAGGTATAAGAAATTATGAAAATAAAATATGAAGGCAAGGAGATACAAAGTAGAGAATGTAATTGGAGATATTGCTTTCACAGAACTGGGTTCACAAAGGGCTACAAGTTTAATGCATGTTTCATGGAGAAATATTTCCCTCACTCTAGTTGGGAATCTTGATTATTTGGAGACCTGGTATAAATTTGAACTAGTGTGTTGAAATTACTATTGAAATTTTAGAAACTCAATTTAGTAATAATATAAATGTAGGTGACAAACTCACAACACAATGGGCACATCACAAAGATACCCCCAACGAGATAGAGTGATTCCAGCATAATACTGACTCAGGTTAATGTTAATTGTAGCATATGGTACAATAATGTGCAGAGAAATAAGGCATTATATGAACATAAAACTAAAAGGGTCATATTGTATTAGTGTTAATAACAATAATAATATTACTAAAATAAGATATAAAATTATTACGTGTAATGTATCAATTAAAGTTTATGCAGAAGAAAATGAAGCGCTAGAAAATAATACTACTATTCTAAATTATAAATTTGTAATCACAGTAACAAAATAGATTGCCTGAGAAAGTTCAAGCCTATACCAAGATGACATAATAGGTATAATAGATTATACTTATACTATATATACATATATATACATATATAAAACCAGTATATTTTCTATAAACAATGCTGATAGGTTGTTAAAGGCTTTGGCCTGCTCTGTTTCAGACAATGGAACATAATTATATTAAACAGCTGTCAGTGCATTTCATTAAAATAGAAACAATGTTTTAGTAAAATAAATAATAAATATAACAATGTTGTTTCATTTTCCCTGAGGCACCCAGTGCATCTAAAATAACTATTGACATAAAGTAGATATTCAACAAATATTTCCTAAAAATTGAATAAATATAATTTATTGAATCTGCAGTTTTTTGAGCACTGAGTACCTTTTAAATCAACCAGCTTAGAGAGTTTAAATATTCCCATAATTTTAAATTGAAGTGATAGTTACATTCATTCATATACTACAGTATTCATATTATTGTGCAAAACAAAAATGATAATATCCCTCTGGACACAAAACTTTAAGAATTTCTAACAGAAAGACCTAATATAAAGATACTATCCCTTTTAGGCCTTTTTCCTTTAATTTTTAATTTAATGGTAGATTATTTTTTAGTGAATTTTTTATCTTGTCTTTAAGACAATTACTGTGATTTTAAATGTGATTTGCTTTTATATTTCTATATTTTTATTAAATTATTTATATATAAATTTCACATCTTTGTAATCTCCAGGCTTCAAGCCCCACTCTCCCTGATGGTCCCCACCCTGTCCCCTACCCCCTACCCCCAATCCGGAATTGTGTATTTTAATTTGGTTGTTAGCTTGTTTTGACTTTGTGGCTTTTTGTTTCTTTTTCCCGTGTCCCATATAATAGTGAAACCATTTAGTGTCTGTCTTTTTCTTTTTGACTTGTTTCAGCTAATATGATTTCTTCTAAGTACATCTGTTACCATAAATTCATCTAATTTGTCATTTTTAATCAATGAGTACTATTCCATTGTGTATATATACCACATCTTTTTCATCCATCTGTCTGTTTTGGGACATTTGGGTTGTTTCCATGTTCTTGCAATTATACATAGTGCTGCATATATTTCCATATTAATATGCTTAAATTTTACTTTATTATCTATTTTTTTATCTCTCCATTATAATCACTTCAAGTAAGTTTTTGTACCTCTACCAATATTTATTTTGATATTTGATTATTTTTACCTCCTCTATAATTAACACTGAAAATAATATTTGTTTCATTAATCATATACATTCTATTATAAAAAAGTTTTTAATCTCCATGTACACTTTCATATATTAATAAAGTAGCAACAAATATTGCAATATAAAATATTTTTGTATTGATAATTATATTGCCAACTTTGTTTACTTTAATATTTTTGCTCTATACAATTAAAGAGCAATTTATTAAGAGAGACTATGGCAAGTTGAAGGCAGTACCCAAAGTAGTAATTCTCATAATTATATCAGCTGCTATTATATGTGCATGCATATATATACACACACACACACACACACAAACACAAAGGCATGACTTTGGTCTTTGAATTTAATTACTAGGTTTTGTTTTGAATTAGCCTTTAACTTATAGAGTACTGTGATTGTGCAAACACTAAAATTGCCTTCAGATAAGTTTAGTGAAATAGTAATTATTATCAGCATTTTATACTTGTTACTTTATAAATCCTCTAAGATTTATAAGATGCTAATCTTCATTAATTTCTCTTATGGCAGTTCATCTGTATCATTTTCTAGAATTTCTCAAATTGATATAGTGTAAAAGAAATGTATGTTCAAATTAATGCAAAATTTAATATTACCATTTGTAAATCATCCTGTCTTTAGAGTGTGTTTTCTGAAACATATGTTTGTGAAACATATATGTGCATGCATATATGCATGCACATATATGTGTATATATTCATATAAGTGTGTGCGTGTATATGAAATGCAAATGTGTGTACATATATGTATATGTGTGCATATATTCACATTTCACATGCATATATGCATATATACATATGTTCACATTTCATATACATGCACGCATACTTATATAAATATATGCACACATTTCACAACCTCTTAATCCTCTCATCTGTCCTTGGTAATAGATGTTGCTTCTTCTATAACATGGTTATTGTAAATAGTGTCGTGATGTAGTTAGAATGTGTGTGTGTATCCTTTCAAATTAGTGTTTTTGAATTCTTCAGATATATACCTATGAGTGGAACTTAAAGATCATATGGTATATCCGTTTTAGTATTATGAGAAGCCTGCATAACCTTTTTCTGTAGTGACTGAATCAGTCAACTTCCCAACTGTGTACAGGAGTTCTCTTTTTCTCCTCACCTACACTATTTTGTGGTTTATTTTATATGGGGCATCCTCTCAAGTGTGAGGTGTTCTCATTTTTATTTTGATTTGCATTTCATTTCATGACGTTCATGTGCTTATTAGATATCTAAGCCTTCCCTGAAGAAGAGTTTCTTAAGCTCATCTTCCCATATTTGATCATTTCTTTTTGTTGAGTTATATAAGTTATTGTAAAATTTAGATGTAGTCCCTTGTCAAATATATGATGTGCTATTGTGTTTTTCTGTCCAGTAGAGTGTATTTTTGTTTTACTGATAGTTTATTTCATATTAGAAGCTTTTTAAATTTATATAGTCCTAATTTATTTTTATATGTATTTGCTTGTTGCAATGGTCGTGGAGTGGGCCTGACTGTCTTCTGCTTTCGTACTGTTGATAACCCTACTCTCTGGGGTTTAGATTAGTCCTTTCCTGATATCTACATACTGTCAATGTGCTTCATGAGGTTAGTACCAGGCCCAGGTGAGGAGCCAAGCTGAGTGCATGCCCCTTGCTCTTTTCACTGGAATTTAACTTTCAGGGAGAACCCCAGTTCTTCTGCAGATATTTGCCCCAGGTTAGTGTGTGTGCTTCAATGCTGCTCCGTACTCCCCTCTCCAGGGCTGCAAACTGGTTGGGCAGCAGCAATTTGTGTGTCAGCCCAAGACTCCAACTCCAACCTCCTGATGTCTATTTTCATTCAACTCTTGTTTAAGGAAGTATGATTCTCCTCAGTTTCACTTTTGGTACATTTGATGCTGTTCTAAGATGTCTACAACAAGTTCCACGTTTGCCTAGTAGCATGGTTACCTCTGGGTATATCACCAGTTTGTCTATCTCCAGATTGGCAACAGATCATATAGGTGAACATGAGAAGAACAGTAAAGGACAAATGAATATACTTCAGACTTTGTGACACAAAGTACACTATAAATAGTATATAAAATTTGTTCATTAGAAAAACAATGACAACTTGGCAAACAATGCAGTAGTATGTTTAAATTGTTATTTGCAAGTTATCTGAGTATGATACACTACATGTTGATTTACATTTCCATAAGTTAACTTTCCACATGCGAATATTTCAAAAGTCAAGAAGCTTTAAAATCAAAACTACTGTTAATCTTATGCTAACCAATAACTTGAAATAACAGGACGCAAATTTAATCTCCTTCCTGACATTGTAAATAACAGAGATGGTACTGAAAACAGTGTTAGATAATGAACATCAGACACATATTGACAATAATTTTGAGAGATGAGAAACAATAAAGGTAAGTCTCATGTTTGTATTCATGAACTGCTTTGAAGGAGTTTCCAAGCTGTGGCACAGGGAGAAGAGACCCATCTAGAGACTGACTTAGTTCCCGAGTTGAGGAGGTAAAATGAGAGTCGAGGTAAATAAAGACAGATACAGACCATAGACACAGCACCTGAAAGAAGGAAACTGCACTGAGACAACATATCAGATTGTAGATATTTCAATAAAATTTTATCATACATGAATAAAAATAGTAAAATATGACCCAAAATGAGGGGTCATGTTAAATATAAACTGACAGAAATTACATTAATGTTTTTGAATTGTTTAAAATTTAAGTAGACATAGAAGATGTGAAGTAAAGCCAGGCATGGCGACCTTTAAGCACAAGCCTGTGGAGCATGGCTAGGACTGGGAATCACTTGAGTCCAATAGTTTGAGACCCACCTAGGCAATGTAATGAGATCTAGTCCCAAAAAAATAGCTGGGCATGTTGGCGAGCGCCTGTAATCCCAGCTACCTGGGAAGCTGAGGCTGGGGATCGCTTGAATCTGTGGAACCCCGGGCAATGTGAGCCTGCAGTTCCCTGGGTAAAAACAGTGAGACCTAGTCTAAAGAAAAAGAAAAAAAAAGATGAAGATGTAAAGTAGAGTTTAATAAAACTTATTGACCTAGTATGTTAGTTGAAATATAAACTGAGTAGGTTTAGCCACCTAACAGACATTTCTGAAAAATAATTAGAAAACTGAAGTTACAGAAACAGAGCCTTGAAAAACTAAGATGGAGAAGTTATACTAAACAGAGAAAACAGTTAACCAAATTATCTACGGAACAACTTCTAGTGGTCTCAGATAATTAAAATCAGAAGGAAAAGATTGGATCAAAATCTTTGAATAATATCGCTTAAATTTTATAGTCTCAATTAGAATTATAAATTCACAGATTCAAGTATCTTAATCAACTTAAAACACAGGAAACATGAAGAAACTACACTGAAATATATTACAGTTAAATTGAAAATTATTTATAAAATTAGAAAGAGAAAATGAGCTATAAAGTATAAAGAAAAAAGGCATCAAATAGAAGAAATCTACTTTGTACAGAGGGGAAAACATGTAAAGAGGACAGCCAAAAAGTAATGAACATTCATGGAAGACATTCCAAATTTAAGGAAATGGAAAGATAGAGTCCATTTTCTATTATAAAGATTTAAATACAATTCAATTCCATTAAAATTATACCATAAAAATAGAGATCCCATAATTTATTAAATGATGGGATATTCTGAAATTGTCAAAAATCTGATCATAGCATTTATATGGAAATTTGAGTTGACTAAACCAACAAAATATTTATAGAAGTGAAGAACAAAGATAGAGGACTCATTTTACCCAGTTTCACTTATTATAAAGCTTTATCATTGTCAAAAACACAGTGAAGACAAGAACAGATGCAAGAGTCAAAATAAAACCCTACATATACGACCAACTAATTTTTAAAAGCTTGCAAGTGCAGTGGAAATAGTATAATCTGATGGTAAGTTTTATGAATTCACTAAGAGGGTACTTTTGGATGAGGTTAATATTTGAATCAGTGAGCATTAAGTAATTAGTTTGTCTCCTTGAACTATGTGCATCTCATTCAGTTAAAGGTCTAATTTGACCAAGACTAGAAGTCTCAAGTAAGAAGAAGCCTTCCAGCAGACTTTTATTCTTTATCTGCATGATCCATCCTACTGAGTATCAAGACAACCAGCTCACATTGCAGTTTGCCCAGACTCCATATTTTGTGAATGATTTTTTCAGACACAGAGCAAAACAAGAGGTAACATAGTATTGATATTTGTTACACATATATGTATATGTATATATATATATATATATATATATACACCTCTACAGATTTGTATATGACTATCATCTACGTACATTAGTATATATTAATATATATTAATTTACTGACAGGTTCTGTTGCTCTAACAACAAATTTTGTTAGGCAGAATACTGACTAACAAATTTGGTCCTTTCAAAAACTAGTTAACAGGAACTATTGATTAACCATAAGAAAAGTTAGCTTTCATACTTACCTTATACTTCAAACAAAAAGAAAAAAAAAACTCCTAATGAACAAAAAACATATACAAAGAAACCTTAAAATAGTGTGGAAATGAACAGGAATATATATATATATATATATATATATATATATATATATATGTATATATATATATATATATTCTCAAATTTTTGTGCTTGCACTCTTAGAGTAGATACCTATGAGTAGGATTATTGAAAATACAGACATCTATTTTTAGTATTTTGATAAATTTTCATTCTTTATCTTATAAGGACTAGGATGGTCTGCATTTCCATCAACAGTGCACAGATTTCATTTATTCATCTCCTCACTAACATATCTTAATGCTATGGATGATTTCATACGCATGTTTTTGATTTGCATTTTTCTCATGACAAGGAGCAATGATGATTTTCATGTGCCTGTTGGTCATCAATATGACTTCTTTGAAAAAATGGCTATTTTTCTCTTCCACCCACATATGTTAAAGTACATAGTTTTGCAAAATATGACAAAATTATAAGCTACTTAAAATAAGTAAACAAAAAAGTAGACCTCTGGAATTTTAGTTGTTCTCCCATTTTTCCTGTGGAACAAAAGTAATAAACAACTATCTGATTTCTTCTGCAAACAATTCTACATATTATTTATAATTCTTAGATACTACACATGTTTATAATTAATAAATATTACATGTAACCTGCATTTCACTAACATCATACAGTACATAGAAGATGAATTTTCTAGTTCATATGATATTGTTAGTACTCACAAAACACCAGTTTGCAAACCTAGTTTTCTGTTTCCTTCTTTTTTGCCATACTAGAGTTTTTGTTATTACTTGTAAGTTTAAATCAAAGAGAAGGAAAAGTACAAGGACTGCATTATAACAAAAAAGCATTGCAAAATGGCATTTCAAAACACTTACATTGCTTTAATGTGCTTTTAATTGCTTCACAGTCTTTAGCTATTTATCCTTGAATGATTTTACAGCAAAATATCTTGAAACTAAGAAAGTAGTTTGTGGCTATGGGCTGAAGTGACTCTTGAGTATTGTGAAATAAGGGTTCTATTTTGGAAGTATTGATCGACCTGCAGTTCGCATACATTGTCAAATTTAAATTGTATCACTGGAGCTGACACTGTGCCCACATCATCTTATTGTTAGAGTTTTGAATAAATATCTACAAGAGCAAACCTTGAAGCACCATAGTAATAAATAAAAGCTTCAGGTATTGTATCTTAGATACTCTCTCAACAATGGAAGTAAACATTTCATTGCAAATGCTTTCATTTCATGCTGATGATTGCCATTTGTTTACAAAGTAAACCAAAGTTATCTTACATAATTCAAATATGTGGATATGCATAAGAAACTCCAAATACATAAATTCAACAAGTCTCTTCCTCCTCACACAAACCTATGACATTTATATTAAAGGAAAGACAAAGGTGAAACTGAAAACACATGTGTTTTCTTTATTTGTGATAGTAAAATAAATTTAATTTGCTAATGAAACTTATAGAAATATATATATATATTTAAAACTATGTTCTACATTATACTGCATGATTTAGACATGCAGTATCTAAGGCTTTTACCATGCAGTTTAACCATCAAAAAACATCATTGTTTAATCATGTAGCTTAATTATCAAAACATCATATTGATGTAAGTACTGTATTTCTTTAGAAATTAAAAACCAACCCTCTTTGAAAATTGAGTAGAGAACTTGAGAGAATGTCCCAGAATATTATGTTTGATTATCAGTTGTAGGACAAGAAGGTAAGAAAGAAGTATGAAGAGATGATGATTCTAGCCTCAAATATTTGAAGTTTTATTTCAATAATATCAACGTTAAAACTTTGACATATTTGACTGGAAAACCCACAAAATTACTAAATCAATTGTATTAATTTCTTAAAATCACAATTTAAACAGAATTTAGATATTTTGGAACATGTGGATGGAGAAGGGCCACAAAACTAGGTCACATAGGAAGTTTAGACATTATTAGTCTAGGATGAAAAAAAATGTCCAGCACATAAGATCATTTCTAAGTATTTGAAGCACTAACACTTAAAACAGCACTAACTCAGCAATTACTTTTTGGCCACTTTCTATGTTTTGTGCTCGATTCAGAGAATACAGGATGGAAGAAATCTGCCATAATCATGGCCTCAATGGAAAACATATCAGAGAAAATCAGGTAATGAACTAATGAAAATAATAAATTACTGAATGTGAGATAAATATTATGAATAAAGGGTACAATTTTAGAAAATCAAGAGAACATACAATAGATCAAGTGGTACTAGAAGGATTTTTTTAGAAAATGCAGTTTCAAATGTACATTCTAATGGGCTGAATTGGAGTATGTATTAGAAATGAATGTGTACTTTTCAAGAAAGATCAACATTCTTAAAAATATGGAGCATGTTATCCCAGAATGTAATGATAGTGTCTTTAGATAATACAAATATAACTTGAAGGAATATATGTGTAAAGAATAATTTAGGAATCTACTTAAATATTATATAAAATAATGAGAATTAAAACTAATAAAATAGTATGTGGTCCTGACAATCCCTTATTAGGCATAAAATGACTTTATAAAATTAAAAATTGGAAAAAATTATTTACATCTCATGAATACCACATCAAATTTAAGAAATTTTAGATAACTTCCTAACGCACTCAAACATATTTTAGTAATGACAAAAAAAAAAAACCAAAAATTTTATTGTGTGCTTATTGATGAAACACACGAAAATATGAGCTTCATTAATCCGTAGATTCTTTTTCACTTTAAGTTTATATTTTATAAAGTTATATTTTTGTATTAATGACTTTGAAATTCTTAGAAAGTAAATGCTTTATTAGTGTGAAACTAGAAACTAAGCCCTTGGAAATACTTGAACAATATTGTAACAAGAAACCAATTACTAAGTTTGTTAGGTTTTTCTTTCAACCTGTCAGTTAAAATCATGACCTGACTTGAAAGGATGCAAACAAACTTAGAAAATGGTTAAAAGTCTCAATTCACAAATCATACTTTCTAGTAACTTAAAAGATGTGTTGAAGGAGGTGTCCCTGTACCTTTAAGTCATATATAATGTTGTGAACCAGTATTATTTCTTCTTCTTTTTTTTTTTTTTTTTTTTTTTTTTTTTTTTTTTTTTTTTTTTTTTTTTTTTTGAGACTAGGTTTCACTATTTTTGCCCGTGGAAACACAGGCTCACATTGCCCGGGGTACCACGGACTCAAGCAATCCCCAGCCTTGGCTTCCCAGATAGCTGAGCTTGCAATCCCCAGCCTTGGCTTCCCAGATAGCTGAGCTTACAGGCGCACGCCTCCACACCCAGCTATTTATTTGGAACTAGGTCTCGCTACAATGCCCAGAATGGATTTGAATGGCGATAGCTGGTCCCCACCGCAGCTTCCTAGGCTGCCATTTACAGGCATGCGCCACCATGCCCAGCCTACTTCAACTTTTAAAAGAGAGAAAACAATATGTTGTTTAAGGTAGAATCCAAATTGGGTGGAGGGATAGATTAGGTTTTATGTAAACAAACCACATATATTTGAATTATAGCTTTGTGCCATATTTGGATGGCAGAATACTACTTTCATAGAAAATGTTGTCATGCCCTGACTCTGTGAGTGTGTGTGTGTGTGTGTGTGTGTGTGTGTGTGTGTGTGTGTGTGTGTGTAGTTAATTGCTGGAATCTTTTTTGTCTGCATTTTAAGTGTAAGTTTTTCAGAATTCTGTATTTAGTGTTACTGTTTTCTTAATACTCATTGCTGAAATTGTCATTCCACTGAAAATGTGTTATTTATCATGTGAAACGGTTGACTCCACATTTATGGACACTAATTTTTAACCTTTGTCTAAGTTCTGGGTCAATGAAGAGTCATCTAAATTAGAGTCTTTAACTGGATATTTATAGACATCATCTAATAATGGCATATTTAAGACCTGTTCTGCAGCTGTATTTCCTCATTGCCTTCATATGTGCATATATATACAGAGAGAAAAGAGAGAGGTATGATTTTGCTTTATTTTCTATTCTATTCCATTAGCCCAGCCTCCTAAAGTAAAATTCTACTAGTAATTCTATACTTTTATTGTTTCCTAAGCAAAAGCATAATTATCTTATGGAAAGAAATATATTATTGTGCATATAATGGTAGAAAAAAGAATAACAATTATTTTTCAAAGTAGATGATAAATGTTGAGACTAAGACTTTGGGAAGAAATGTTGACTGATATTCTAAAAATACTGTTAATATGTAAAAATAGTTGAATCATATGAAGGTGGTTAGAAATAACGATACTATCGCTTCCCCACCTTTTGACTAAGATCAAGTGTAGTGAAAATAATTATACAGGTAGTGCTAGAAATTTTAAAGTAAATTTTGCTGAAATGTATTAAATTGTAGTGGTAAACATTTGTTTAATATATTAATATGTAATATCTGCACTGTAGCATTATAAACACATAAACAAATGTGTATAACACCATTTTCTGTAGGCATCATCAAAAAATGGAAATCCATGTCACATTATGGTTTTGTTATTCTCATGGTAAATTGGTACTATAACTATATCTGCTGCCAGAATTCCAATTTTAGATTTTGAGTGAATATATGTGGTCACTATATATGATATCAGTGATATATTTAATACTATATTAACATTTAGTATTAATATTGGCTTATTAATACACATTTGGCTTATATAACATAAGCTTAAAGTCTATTTTTCAGAATATTAAATAAAATAATTCAAAAATATTCATAAATACTATATTGAAAACTAACATCATATGAATATGATCATATACTATTAAATTAGAGCAGATAATAATGTAGTTATAGTGTACAGCTTACTTAAGTGCACAATTTCTAATGGAATCACTTAGAGTAAAGTATGTTTCTAAAGTCATGACTATTCTGTTAAAGACTTTCTGTCTCATCCTTTTGTAATCTTATGAAAATTGATCCAACTTAGTGGACAGAGGGACTAAATAGCATACTTTCTCCCATGAATTACCACCTATTCCCAAGACCCTAGAAAGTAGCACAGGTGAATTGCTTTAATGTATTCCCAATCTCAAGAAGCCTTATAGCAAACCTAGAGGCAATCTTCAGTGCTGCTTATAGCAGTCATCTTTCCAACTCACTGGCTAAGGTATGACTGTAGGAAATTTGTGGTATGATAAGAGAGAGCAAGTGTATTCCCTTAAGGCATTGTCAGGGAATGCTGGTAACAAAGGCAGTCTTATCTTCTAGGGTAACCCCACAGAATACTACCTTCTACTATGTGATACTTAGAATTCTGAATTTTTCTTAGAATTTGGATGTATAAAAATATTTTCCTAAAGAAAACAAAGTTTTTGTGGGTTGGATTCCTATTCTATCATTTGCTAACTGAATGAAATTATGGTGATTTAAATATCACACACGAAAGCTTTAGATTATTTATATGCAAAATATGTGAAGTAAATTCACTATGAATCAGTATATGAAAAAATATCAAATATTACATGACACACACTAAATAAGTTGTTGCTGTAGGTATACTAGTATACAGTTGTATTTGTCATATATATGTAATTTTAAAAATTTATATATTATAGTATTGAATAATAAATTAGATAAAAGTTTATGATTATATAGGGCAGTCTAATACAACTTATTGGAGAAAATTTATGTTTTAGACATTGCCAGAGTACAGTAGAAAAATGGTAGATAGGGAAATAATGAACAAATTAATTTCAGTGATTGAGCTTAAGAATCTCCACTGATTTAATGAACAATTCCATTCAACTGAGGTCTACCCACAGAACTCCAATTCTTGACTGAAAACAGAAGGGCATATTCTAGGATGAATGGAACTCTGGAACAGTTGTCAGATCACGAACTGAAGCATTGAATAGAAAAAAAGTTCCTGCTGTAGTCTAACCTGAAATTCCACTATTCAGTCCATTTAGGGTTAAAACAGAAGTCTCCAAGTTTAAGTTTTGATCCCTATGATAGGAAAGGGTAAATTTCTTAAATGGCCTTATATTTCTGGGGATAGTTGTAAATCTGCAGATGGATTGAAGAAATAATCTCTTAGGTATATATTGAGACACTATCTGTAGGGAAATATCATTCCCATTCTGGTCAAGGGTTTAAGAAGGTAGTTTGGCAAATGATTAAATTTAATTATGTGTGATATGAAAAGTCTTCCAGTAACTGATTTTCTTCTCTGAGGAGTTTTTCAACTCTAAATGTCATAAATTCACCCCTCGTGTATATGTAAATATATATATATATATATATATATATATATATATATATATATATTTGTAGTTTATTAAAAAGATATCTGGCAAAATGATTCAGTTTAACTTCACACACACAAAACACACATACACAATAGTTCTTTTATATTAAATGTCAGGGTCAGCACCAGTAAATAAATTCCTACGCTAAGTATCAAAAGGTACTAAAAGTAGGTAACATTTATGTAAAAGCTTTAAATGACTTTTTATCTGGGATAAACATGGGATTCTTTTTAAATAGCTCAACAGATGGGATGCAGCATTTCACGATGAAAATTGCACTTCAGCCTTTTTTGTGAACTGAATTCTAGAATGGTGATGCATATTGAAACAAATAATTTGCAAGTTTTTCTGAAATATACTTTTGAAGTCATTAAATGTTAAACTACTTTAAGCAAGTTTATGAACTTTAAACCTAATTTAAAATAATTTTCAACTAAATGTTTTATAAAGGACCCAGGAGCACTGAATTATAATAATAAGGATTATGTATCTACTTTGATTCAAGAAAGTGTAAGTACTTGAAATGCTGGGTCCTATTTTCCAGTCTTCTCTGGGGACTACAGAGAAGGTTTACAAGCAAAGAAAAGCTTTTCCAATCCCCTTGCCCCAGGGTTCTGTCTGCCAAAGTGATTTAGTCTTTGCTGTTATTAACTAAATATGAAGAATATGTTTGTCACATATCTTGAAAATAAAGATGGATGTTTTTTCTTAATAATGAAATAACATTTTACAACAGTATATGTATTTGGCATATGTATGAACAAATAGATCATTTAAGAATTAAAGAAATATTAATTTCCCAGTTTGTATGGGCTAATGTAAGACTGTTTATAATTATGTCTTTACAGTTCATATGAGCCACAAAGTGTAATGTTGTATATTAAGTCAGTTACAACAAAGGTATGAAAATATAATAGGAAGCAATATGCTTTGAGTCATTAAACTTCAAATTTTATAATTTTATAAATCATAAATTTTATAATTCTGCTTTTTAAGCAGTGTAACATTTGATAAATGTTTAAATCTAGTGTATGTTTCTGTTAAATAAAATGTATATCTCAAATGCAGTTTTTATTATAATTGCTGTAATAATAATCCTTGTCAGTTTCTGAGACCTCATGTAAACAGTGGCCCATGAAAGGCTTACATGACATTTCTAAGTCAACGACTACAAATAACTATGCCAAATCTGGACTTCTGTGGAATTTGAGGCTCCTGGGTTAGTACTGCTCTTGCTTTAAGCCACAGAGCTATTCCATAGCTGCAAGATGTTCAACCACCTGGATGAAATACACAAACAAACTTTTATTAACCAAATTTTCCCAGGGAGCATTCTATTTTTATTCATTGGATCCAAAAAGGGAAAATTCTTCCCTTTTCATTAGCATACAAGTGATAGATACTTATACAGTGACTCTTGAAAAAATGAACTCTAGCCCGAAGCTAAAATATAAAACTATCAGAGATGGGCTATAATTACTTTTTAATTTTTATTTTCAAAACTGAGCCACAAGTGGACTTCTGTTATCATCAGTTCTGAAGGGTCTTGGATTCATTTATGCATATTGGCCAGCTTCTGTGGATGTGATTTGTTGAATTTACCAGATTTAACAGAGCACTACATCCAGTTGATCATTGGGGATTGGATTTCTATTAGAAAAACTTTGCATAAAGAAAGTCAGTTCTAAGGCTGGCAGGACAAACACAACCATGTGTGGTGAAAATGTTCCAGTGTTACATCTGCATGTAATTTAATTAATCCAGAATGGAGTTACATTCTGATAGAAAAAACAACCAATACAAAAATATATTTAAATTATTTAACCTGAATATAAATTTAACAATACAAGTTAATGATTTTAAATCAGAAAGATTTATAATGTATAGATTTAAAGGTAAAATTAATGATTACAGTTCTTTACAAATACAATTTATAAAATAGATGATTATTAATGTTTAATATTAATACAAGTAATAAAATTCCTGATAATTGACCTGTCAGAATGGGAAGGAGACTACAGTTAACATTAATACTCATTACAGAGTTAATTCTAGCTGAAGACACTAAACAATAATGTATGGAATTAGCAGCTAAATATTAGATTTGGTTTATATAATTCCAAGAGAAAGAGTTTTAGTGATCTGTGGCAACTTAGCAAATGACTCCAACATTTGGTGGCTAATAGCAATGATTTCTTATTTCTTCTGATGCTATGGGTTGCCTATTAGATATCTTTGAGTAGTTTTGACTGCAGTTAGTCATATACTTGAGGTTGTCTGGTGCCTGTGATTGCTAGATGAGTTTGGTAGATTAGCTTGCTATCTCTCTACAGTGTCCCTTAATCCAGTATCTTTTATTTCAAAGAGTTCAGCAGTTCAACAGAATCATTTGCATCCCACTGTATGACAATCTTGAGTCTTCATAAGTGACACGTGAAAGAGGGAAATGTCTGTGAGTTCAGTGTGTGTGTGTGTGTGTGTATTTACATATATACATATATATGTATATATGTATATATATAATAATATGTCTATTATTTTGTAATATGAACCTGTTGAAGTTAAGACTGAAACAGTTTTAATCTTTGAGGTTGTTTTCAGTTTTTGTTTGGCTTTTTTTCCCTCTGTTTTGTACACAGCTTGATTCTCTCAGATTTCAAGAATTTGAGAATCTGAGAATGAGTTTGCAAAGTTTTATTTCCATTATTCTTCCTGCTGTAGACCAGCTTGTAAGATCAAGTAAGAGAATAGATAAATAGGGTTCTTTCTTAGTCAGGGTAATACGTTTAATATAATAAAAGGTAGTCAAATCATATCACAAAATATAAACTCAAAGTCCATTCTCATATTGGTTATTGTATACTGTTTATTCACTGACCTGTCCTTTCATTTCCTATTATCTGACTAAAGTCTGATGATTAGGCAAAAGTTTCTTACACAATTAATACTTAGTATCTGTAACTGAACTGTGAACAGCAGTGAAGAATTCTGTCAACTGTAAGTGGGGCATTTTTGTGTTGAAGAGGAAAAATGACAGTGGGTGAGTAGCATCTCAGGAAAAGAATATGTCACTATTATTACAGATCTGATATATAATGCACTCCTTGTATTATATAATGATCTAGAAAATTATAGACAAATCTTATACTCAGACACCTTATATAGTGATACTTCTTTTACATATACACATCCAAGACACTTTAGAACATGTACAAGAGATATGTAAGTTTTGGTCTAGTGTAGTATTGTCTGTAATATCTTAATGCTTGAAAATAAATCAGTAGAAGATAAGTTAAGGGTATATTAAATAGACTGTAACTTACCTTCACTTTATACAGCATCTGCATTTTTTCTCACTGGTTTTTATTTCATCCCATATCTGCTCTGTAAAATATAGATCAATTGTCACCAGTAAAATAGTACTAAAGCTTATGTTTTACTGACACTAAATGCACAGAATTCATCTACTTTAAGATGGTTTTAAAACAACCTATTGATTTTCATAAATTAAAGTGGCAGCAAAAAGTACTGGACCCTTTTCCTTGAGAAATGCTTATTAAGAATTTTGATTTGTAATTCAATGAGAGTATAACTAAATACACTGTATACTCAGTTTCCATCCAGAAGCTATGTGCCAAATACACACCAAATATATAAAATGCAAGCCCATAGTTTCCCATCAGTTATGAAGATCTATATGTATTTTTCACATTTGAATGCATTTTTCAATGAAAGATATGTTATTGTATATTCAGACCCCAATTTATGCTATCAAAACTGAAGTCTTTTTTATGAACTCTGAACACATACACAGAGTAAATTGATGGTTGATAATCATGGTGCTAGGAAGTTGGGAATGGGGTTACATTGGTCAAAGGTATAAATATTCAATTATAAGAGAAATAAATTCTGGAGATGTGATATACAATGTAGTGACAATAGTTAACAACACTATATTGTATATTTGTAAGTATCCATGATGGTAAAGCTTAAATGTCCTTAACAACATAACTAAGCGATGAAGGATATGTTAACTAACATTATTGTATTAGACATTCCATAACATATACATTTACCAAATTATTATGTTATGCGCCTAAACTTAACAATGTCTTATGTCCATTATACCTATAAAATAAAGGTGCTTTACTATGAATAAGAAATACACTCAACTAGAGCACTGAACATAGATCAGATGTTTTAAGGAAAACACTAGCCACAGACAGTCTATTCTTAATGAAAATTACTAAAATGATAAAATCATACATAAAATGTATTGCTAAGTATTCACTAAATGTGCTCTATGGTAACATTTTGCCAAAATGCTGAAAGTTTAACTTTTGTTCTTATACAATGTTAGCTAGTTATTTTTAATTCACCATTAGTATATAACTGCAAATAAGAATCAAAATTTAAATTCATAATTTTCTGTGTATGATGGCATTATCATTTTTATCTAAGAACCAATTTTCTAATTCATAAAATGAGTAAAAATACAGTATGTGAGATAATTTTTTAGATGAAAATGGAGTATTTAATAATTCAGTGTGCATTCTGGGCATATAGGAAAGAGTTAAAATTCTTCCAACAAATTGACATTTTGATTTTTTTAATCTGTAGTTATGCAGCTCCAGAAATGTCAGAATTGTCTTGTGGAATAAATGCTGATTGGAAACTAGCAGTCATAGTTTTAAAGCAGCAGATTATATTTAAGCAATTTATTTGTTCTGTATAATATTTTCTCTATATGTGATTTAACCTGTATGATGATTTTATGGTAATATTTATAACAAAGATACTATGTAAGCTAAAATATCCCAAAAAATGTAAAATCTTGTTAAAGTCATTAAAATATTCTTATTGAAATTACATCTTAATGCAGTCTAGAGTTACAGAGTTATAATGAAAGATATTCAGTATCAGGACTGTTTAAAATCTAAGCATGAAAAGTACAATCATATGAATATAACTCACTTTTCAAAGAGTAAATGAAAAGGCATACTATGTGAACTCGAAAAAATTGTAGTTTCTTTAAGCTTTAAAATTTAATAATGATTGTCATTTGTAATTTCAGAGCTTTGCATTTCTTCCAGGCAGGCTTTATGCATAAAAGAGAGTTGGGATTTCTTACATTGTGCTTGGAGTCTGTTGACTGCCTACAGGCATGTGAGTCAGCATGGATGTGTTAGTGCATAGTGGAAATGAGAGGGAAGAGAACTTGGAGATGGAGATGGGGGAAAGGAAAAGTGAAAACAGGGTGTGTGTTGAAATTTGTAATAATTTACATTTATTTGGTGTGTAAATGTAGTTGGTAATGTCTAACTTAAGGAAATTTGAATCCCTGTAAGAGTGCCAATGTGGGAAAAAAGCTAGTAATAAAGGTATTAATTAGAAATTATTTTCTCCATTGATCTTTTGAGAGAGCTAGAAAACAATTTCTACCTTTAAAGTTTCATATAGAAAGTCACATTTAATGAATGCATGTTGATCTATTTTTATCAAATAGAATTTGTCTGTGGAAGAAAATGCGCTTATAAAATAATTGTAACACAATATTATAAGCCTCTATATTCAATTAGTTATAAAAAAATTTACTTGCATGTTTGCTGGATTATAATGGGAATTGAGAAAATATGGCTACAGGGTCCATTATCTTTTCCTTTACAGGCTTTTCAAGTTGTTAGTTTACTACATCATATATCACACATGCATTATTTTTCCATAGTTTGAGCTTATGGTGGGATGCTTCTAATTCAGAGACACACAATTTTCCTTTTCATGACCCAATTTCAGGAAAACAAACCAATACATGGTTAGAGTTAAATATTGTCCATCCATTAGATCTAATCTCTTGCCCTCTAGATTTCACATTTAACCATTAACATTAATAATGAACAAGAGATTTCAAAGTATATTGCCATCCCATCTGTAAAAGCTAGCTGGCAATTTTTCACTCTCCCTCACATCATTTTTTTTTCACTTTACATATTTTTCACTACTGAACAAATATTTTCCTCAAATCATACACATGCGGGCAAGCTTAAAATTTAATCAATACAAATGTATGCTTTAGAGTGTGTACTATTTCTCCAGAAATTTTTTATATCAGAAAATGCAAAGCAATTTTAAAGTATTGACTAAACCAATTAAAAGTTAGTGAAACAGTGATCCTGGAAAACTGAGTCTGAGTGTTTTTCTGACAACAGGTGAAAACCAATTGTGAGATTTTGATGGGAGAGTAAAATTCCTTCTTTAAAAGTGATTTCTAAGTATAATTAATTAGGATCCTTTCTCTTCTTCATACTAGTATTAATAAACAATCATTAATTTGGAAGAAATATTTCAGGTCATGTACTCAGATTTCTTGTCTATTCTATTTAGACTAGAAATCTTCACATGAATGAACAATTAACCATCTCAAATAAAGTGTTTTATCTCCACATTGTTATTTTTATTTAGCATAAACCTCAAAGACATCTAATATCTGATTTTGTTTATTTTAAACAGTATATGGTTTCATAATTCTAGTGTATTCATTTCAACAATTTCTGCTTTTCTTTTACTTTTGGACAAAGTAACATAATTCAGTTCTCATTCCCCCACAATTAGTCATGTGATTATTTCTCTAATACTTATGGGAAGTAAAAAATATAAATAATGACATATGGAAATAAATCATATAAACTAGAAATATAACAAGATAAAGAAGAGTTGAAAAGGAAGTCATTATAGCTTCATCAGCTTGAAGGAATATCTTCAGTAAGGGAATGAAATTTAGGATGAAGTTTAAAGAACAAGTTCTGAAGATGGAATATTGCAGGGGAAGTTTCATTTTACTGATATATCATTAACAAGATCATGAGGGAAGAAGATTCTGTGATATATATACTCGTAATGATACTGCAATAATGGAGTGGAACAAGAAGATAGGTTGAAATATATGTGTGAGGAGAGCACATTGGTGAACTAAAATAAAGTGACAACTGAAATAACTACATGTGATAGTGATACAGGGTAGTGACTCAGCTAAAAATGGAATAGGCCCAAAATGCCATGGTGGGTGGAGTCTGAATGAACCATGAGAGAAAACGGGAAGTGGGAAGAGAGGTGCAAAAAAGGGAGGAGTGAGGAGGGAAAAAAGGAAAAGGAAACTATAATGGCAGACTTAGAGAACAGGCCCAATGTGGTCTGACCAGGGGAAGCCCCCCCGGAAGAGTGAGCTGGAGGTAGCAAGGAGCCATGGTGGGAGAGGCTTGGTAGTAGCTGGTGTGGAGTCAGATGCCAGAATGGCAGGCAGGGATGATCAGGATCTGCTGAGGGAAGTCCTGATGGATTTGGCCAGACACTGCCCAAGGTGGGCCTGGTAAAGGAAATATGTGGAGCTGCAGCAAGATGGCATATTTGGAAAGCTGAGTTAGCATCAGTATCCGTTGGAAAAGGTTGAAGAGCCTTGCAGAAGTGGAGCAGCTCAGAACAATAGGGAAGAAGCAAAGAAAAGATGCTGGAAAGTGACTGGACTTTGCAGAGGTGCCTACCTCTCAGGTTTGGAGGGGCAAAGGGGCACCATCTTGGACATGTGTCTTTGGGACCTTTGGGACTGATAATGGTGATTGGGGTAAGGTAACTGACCACTTGTGGCTTTGAGGACTTTTTGTTTTCCCTGTTCAATTTCTTTGTAAATAAAACCCTGTTGTCAAATTGGACTTTATCTGGCAACTGCTACTCATGGGTAGTACCTGAGGGAAACTGAGTGGCAGAAGTTGAATTCTAAATGTAACTTATTGGTTGGCAGCTTCTAACCTTTTGACATGATTTCATTTTGCACCCAATTTCAATGGCATTGGTTTAAGAAAATTTTGTAGTAAGGAAAAGTGTTTCAGTTTTCCTTTATAGGCTAGAGACACAAAAAAGTAGGCTAGTAATTTCATTGATCTTTCCAGCAATTCCTACAAACTAGAAGTGCTATTTTTTTTGGATATCTAAATTTGAATCGACTATAGAAAGAATTTTCAATTTTGGGAGAGATAGTTTCTTGGAAGAAGTCATTTCTTGATAGAGATCATAGATTTATATAGAAATCATCCTTGCTCCCACGTTAAAATTTGTAATTTCTGTAGTGAGTTTAAAGCAATATAGTCATATATTATAGATGTTCAAAGTGTACAAGTACAAATTCCTTTTAGGGTGGTATAATAGATATAAGAGAAATATTTAAGAAAAAGCTAAGGTATATTAATATTATATTACTACTAAGGAAATTATAATAATAAAATAAATGTAAATAAAATGATAATAATCCTTAATCTACTTAAGAAACTAAGTAAGGCAATCTTGTTTCTTGAAGCAATGTCATTTAGTTTTTCAAACTAATCTAATTTTTTGGAAAAGAAAAACAATAATGACATTTGTGATGTCAACATAATGTTGACATTATGGAGATTATGTGCATAATCATCATATATCCTAATTTTTAAAAAATGCCACACATACAGAATACATACTTTTAAGGTTATAATTAAAAATATCTTGAAATTTATTTACAAAGAGCAGTAATAAGTTATTAAATAATTACTTATCTTTTTGTTGAATATTTGTGAGATTGCATGTTTAATTTGTATACTTATGGCACTCTTAGTTTACAGATTACCTATTTTTAAGAAGTATGTGTCTGTGTATACTATTAGAATCAGCTGTAATTCTTAACAATGTTAAAATTCACTTGTAACAATTTATGTGGCACAGAATTCAAAAGCAGATGTCTGATAAATGATCAAAGGGATATGTTCAGCATTCTGTATAGGAATAGTAACTTCCATTCTCCAAAAGAAAATGGGCTATAAAGGGATAGAAGCAAATTGTTCAATGATTTCTTTATTGGGAAATAACCTTCAATAATTAATCTAGGCAATACTACTTTATTTTTAAAAATATTTAGTATACTCAAATATCAAAATAAGTAGGAGACACCAAGCACTGTTGTCTAATTATTGAATTTTTCAAAACGTAATACATTTAAAAATTCCATAAAATGTCAAAAACTTAAAAGACTGAAATTCAGAGTAGGAAATTGCATGCCATTTCTGGATTCAATTATGATTAGTACTAGGAAATATTTTACATTTTCTCAAGGAAATCTCTTTAATAATGATATCCTTAAAAATGAAATTCCAGAGAATATTTTTGTTGAAATTAACAACTTTTGAATAATTTTATTCCAAAGTGATTCAAGTTAGATTAGAAAAAAGTTTTCTTCCTCTTATGGCCAATTCTCATAAACAAATTTTGATAAATGCCTAACAAAATCATCATTTTGTATATTCTTTATTTGCTATATGACAATGATATATGTACATGTGCATGACCATGTAGTAGCCTATACACTCTACTAGTTTGGTCATTTCTTCCATTTAAAATAATTTTTAATGCTAGCATGAGAATGCATTAAATTATAAGTTTTAATCATATGTGTTAATATATTCACTTCACTATTTTACATTCCAATTTTATCCTTCTAACAAACAGAATTGGAAATTAGTTTGTATGTGGATGAATGATCTCCAGCCTTCTGTGATACTTACACCAATGACTTCATTTGAAATAGAATAGAATAAAATTTTAAAATATATCTTTTTGTTACATGAAGTGTTTTTGCTCATGTTTTGCTCTATGTGATTGTGACTTTAAGACTTAACCCATGAAAATTGAGTATAGAACTGAGATATCCAAAGAGTTGAGGGAGAAAGGCAAACAAAGTGAGGAGGGCCCACAGTGGACTATGGTGAAAGGAGATGGCGGTTTTGTTGAACTATAGTAACTACACCTGAAGGAGGGGATCTTATGCCTACAAAATATAAGCAATGATGTAAACCAACATCACCTTAATACAAAATTAAAAATCTCTTTTTCACTAGAAAGACCATCTGCTTCTGTGACATTTCAAAACATTTCAACTAAAATTAGTTCAGAATATTATATTGAAAACTATTTTAGATATTTAATAAACTTTCTTCACTCATGGAATGTCAAAAATATAAATGTGATGTATATTTATGGGTAAATACCATATTTGACCTAATCTTTCAAGAAATCTTCTTCAATTCAACCTTTTTATTGAATTTATATATGTTAAATTTCAACATAACTATGGGTTTTCATAAATTAGTAGAAGTATGTATGCCACAACCCAGGGACCCCATGGAATAGTTCCATCATTCTAAGTTCTCCCCTTTGCATCATCTTTACAGTCAAGCCTTACTGTGTGTACTAACCACTAGCAACTGCTGATTTCTTTTCCTTGACTATAGTTATCCCCTTCCTGGAATATCATATGCATGGGATCATAGAGTAAGTAATCTTTTGGATATGGCTTCTTTTACTTATCAAAATTCATTACAATGCCACATTGCTGTGAGAATCAAAAATACTTGTCGGGAGTAGGTGAGAAAAAAATATTTGTCTTTTTAAAATACTGAATAATATTTCACTGTATGAATGAATCACAGTTTTTCTAGCTCTCAGTGATTGCTTCCAAGATTTAGCACCTAGCAAAGTTGTGCATATCCCCATATAATTTTTCCATCAAAATGGGTAAAAAAATAACAGTTTGGTTGTTGGGTTATATGGTAAATGTATGGTTAACATAGAAAGTGCCAAATTTTCTTTTCATATGTCAATTTTTTAATAGAAAGTTTTGTGTCTTTGTGATGATCCTGTTTCCCTCAGAAGATGTTTAAAGCTACTTGTTGGGGATATTTTCTATATTGTTTTGAAAGTCATTTTAATTTTATGTTTAATTTTTCTTTTAATTTTTTTTATGTTCAGTGTGCCACAGTCTAATGGGAGTTGATTTTCATATCCAAGATGAAGTATGGCTTAAATAATAGGTTTTTTTCAGTATCTGTTAAATATCATTTATTAACAATATTAGTTTTTCCATTACTGCATATCGAGGGAACTTTGTTTTAAACAAGGTGAAGGCATATACGTTTGGATGTTTTTTATTCCATTGGTTTATTTTCTAACCTTGATCTCATCCTCGTTTTCAATTATTGAAACTTTATAAAAAAGTTTATAAACATTTATAAAAAATTCAGTGTGTTATAGCTTAAATCATTTAACACTGATCTCCCTTAACTGCATCTTAGATTTTTGTATTCCTTTGCATGTGTATATTTGTCCCCATTTCCCAGTATCCATGTTACTGTATATATCACTCCCCTGAAAAGTATGTTCAAACTAATGAATTTTCCCTAACACATAATATACCAATTTGTTTGAATATTGCTTAATTATATTATAAAATAAAAATAGTCATTTCTATCCTGCTAGGTCTTTCTCTGCTTCTCTATTGCTCACGCTAATAAAGAAAGCCTATTAGCTATAAGTGCCTATGTATCAGCTTATGGTGCTAGAAAGGTAAAATGGGAGCCTCAGTACTAAATCTTTCCAATAACCCTCTTTAGGTGCCTCAAAGCAAATTTTCACATATCGTCAGTCCTTGAGATAACCACAGCAGCAGATGAAAACTCAATCACAGTCCATGAGGTAACTTAATTGAATAAGAGGGCTCAAACAAGTGGATTCTGTAATGCTGGCCCACAGAAATTGTGAGATAATAAGTGTGTTTTATGACAATGGGTTTAGGGTTAATTCATTACATAGTAATAGGTAGCTAATTTAGTAACATACAATCTGAAAAATAAATGCCCCAACTATTGATTTCTTCACAAAATAATGTTCTTCAATGTTATTGAAATTGGGAATAATAAAATTAAATTAGATAACCCCAATATATTCTGGTTGTCACACACTAATTAACATGGCACACACATTCATGTCTAAAAAGCAATCAATTACAATTTATTGCTTGTGTATAAAAAGTATATTATTCCATAGGATTAAATGCCTTAAGTGTCTATGAGTTAGGAATTAAAATGATAAAGCTCTCTCAGTTTGTAGCTCTTTTGGAAGACAGGTGTTGTCTTAAAACATGGTTTAAGTAATTTAAATTATTTAGCTTACACATGAAATCAATAGTAAATTAGAAAAAAATGTATACAAA
This sequence comes from Uropsilus gracilis, assembly GCA_004024945.1. Lineage (NCBI taxonomy): Eukaryota > Metazoa > Chordata > Mammalia > Eulipotyphla > Talpidae > Uropsilus > Uropsilus gracilis. Next base: position 73,353 of record PVHY01003265.1, on the reverse strand, counting down.
TGCATTAAAATATTCTTACAGTTCACGTTTCAGTTTTGGAAACATGAGCATATAAACTGCTTAGTAAGAATATGATGAATGGTTTTGATGGTGTTTGCTAGTACAATAATTCCATATGTAAATTCTTGCAATGACTACCTTTGTTTCCCCATTATTAGTATCATTATAAAATGTACACAGTGTTTTTACAGGTTCTTATTATGCTGAAATTTTATCACTTCACATATTTTACCCCAGTAGTTTGTTTAGGCGCTAAATTGCAGAACAAATAACTTTCAACTGGTGCTATTAATTGGATGTTTAATAATACATGAAAGACTTTATAAAAGCAATAAAAATATTCTTCCATAATGTTTAGTGTGATCTCTATTTTGTCTGAAATGTAATAGAAAAAAAATCAATAACATCATTACATACTGGCACTTCTTGTGCTTCTCTGTTATATCACAAATAATGTTGACACTTTTTTATCTGGCTGGTGAAAGGAGTCATTCAACAAGTGAGTAAGAATTTGGTGTCTACTATTGTGTTAAGAAACCAACTTCCTAAAAAACATAACAATTTGGAAAATAGGTGAAAGACAAGATCTTATATGACTCAGGAAAAAATAACTGATTAATTTTGGAACTGAGATTTGGCTGTTATAAAGTCACAGTTCAAGTATTTCTGACAGCGTTGTTGCTTATGACTTAATTCTTTAATATGTCATGCAGCATTATTAAGACTTTTTAAAAGGGTTAGCTCATTTATCCCAGAATTTAAGACATTCTAAATATATTTTCTCTCCCCATTTATTTTTTCCCAATATAATAAACTACTTATCTAAGTTTCTAGAAATTTGGCAATGCTAGCAAGTACTCTAATTTTCAATTGAGGAAAGCTCTTTGTCTCTAGATTGTGTAACACACATTCATATATCCAGTGATTCATTATTTGAGCTTCAATTTATCTCTCTGTCACTGTCTGTATGTCTGTCTACCTCCCTCCCTCCCTTCCCCCTGCTCGCCCCTTTCTCCCTACTCTTCCTCTTCCTCCTCCCCCTTCCCTTCCTCCTCCTCCTTCTGTCTCTGTCTCTGTCTCTGTCTCTGTCTCTGTCTCTCCCTCTCTCTCTCTCAGTAGGAGAAAAGATGTTTGACATTTGGCAACTGCCAAAAGAATAGCCTAACTCTCTGCTTATTCACATTCCATAAATCCATGCCAGAATCAATGACTTTTTTATTAGGGTACAACTTTTCTAACTGTAGTTACTACCTTGATAAACATATCTTAAGGGAACTAAAATTGAATATTTTCATTCTTGCTTTAGAGAGGTTTGAAATCTGTAACTCAGTGTAATGTTAGATAGCCAATTTGATAGTTGACTGTTACTACTTAAAACAAGCAAGGACATGTGTTGGTGAGATATGACACACTTTATCACACCTCTAAAGCAAATGCAGTGATTCAAACATACAAATATAAAAATGCACAAAAAAAGTGAAGCAATCCTAGAATCTCTAAACACTGTATTTTCAACTTTATCAAAATTGTTTATCTTATCCAACTGACTTAAAAGATTATGAAGTAAAAGCACATTTATTTAATTAATCTTTATTATGTTTATTTAACCAAAACTATACATTTGAATAATTGCACAAATAATGGGAATTTTAATATTTGTAGGATAATATCAATATGTACTACAGGAAGTTTGTCTACTGGGTCATAAAGAAATAGTTTATCATATTTGCTTACATATAAAAATATAATTTATCTTTAAGTCTAATTTTCAACTGCTCAGGGGTAGGGGAAGTTAAAGATGGTGATAGAGGTTTCCCTGCTTGACTCTCAAGAGGAATTATTGTCAGTTTGCCAGGAAAAGGCAACAGTAAGAGAATTCCACAGTATGGAGTAAGGCTGAAACACTCCCTCTAACTTAGAGATCAAAACAAATTATAATAAAGTGGATACAATGTATATTTATCAATCATTAAATAGAAAGTGGGTGGAGAAAAATGTGTGTAGGCTGTCGTCCAGGAAGTAAACACTGAGGGCAGGCCTGCTGCTCATTGGTCCTGGGGAGAGGAAAGCAGGGATAGTCCCTAGGCACATACCCTTTGTCTGGTGAATCCATTCAAAGGAGAGTGGTTATTCCACACAGGGTGAGACCTCAGAAATAAGGATAACAAAGACAGTGCTCTAACATACACTCTCTCCTCACCGTCACTTTGAGAATGATGGTCCACCTTTGTGTAATTGAGTGATAGGGCATAGTCTATGACTTCTGGATCCTGAGTCTTTTAATGGAAGGTGATCAATAGTGCCAAGAACAGGAAATGCTACTCCTGGCATATTTTCAACATTAACTGGTCCCTCCATACATTTCACCCACCCTACTAAAATAGCAACTGCTAATACCTGTTTAAGTAACCTGTGGAACAAGAACTAAAATTATAGTAAACTACAAAAACACTTCTTTGAAAAGTAAACAATAAGCAGATCAAATCTAAGTTGCCGAGTTAAATTAAACAAAGGAAAACCCAGTGAAATGAGCAAATAAGCTATAAGGGGCAGGGAGGGGAGGGGAGAAAACCACCAAACTTGAGCAGAACCATCATGAGTAAGGAAACTGAAACAATAATCAAAACCTCCATGAAACAATACTCAAAACCAGATGGCCTTACTAGTGAATTCTACTGAATTTTCCAAGATGAGTTAATACCTGTCCTCAAACTTCTCATAAAATTTAAAAGGATAGAAAAATTTTAAAGACATTAAGTAATCTAGCACTATCTTGATTCTGAACTCAGAGTTTTCAGAAAATTACAGATTAATGTATCTGTTGAACATAAATTAAAACTTCCTCAACAAAATGTTTACAAAGCCAATATATTAGAAGTATCTTACAACATGATCAAGTAGTATTCATTCTAGACATATAAAAATGGTTCAATGTATACAAATCAATAAATGTGGTATACCACATCCACAAAAGTGAGAACAAAAATCATGTTCATCTAAAAAGATGCAGAAAAATCATCAACATTTTATGATAAATTTTTATAAGTATGGTCATGGGGGTTAAGAGGAGCTACTATAATTTATGGGATGAGCAAGGAATGATATAAAGAACTATTCAGTCTTTTGTGTAATGAGTATAATGAACTTTATATATGTAGAATTTTATATATAAAGATATATTAATACATATGGATCCCTATGTATTATATGTGTATATATAAGCTTCAAGATGATGATCTTTAATATATATATCTAAAATATATACCTTTAATAGCTATACTTGAATATATGTATATCTTGAATATATATAGAAGGTATATATTCTTGAATATATAAACATATATATGTGTATACGTGTAAACTTCAAAATGAAAATCAAGCATATCCATGCAACACAACTGATTATAAACTAATGATAAGCTCTATCATTTGTTACATATCTATGACACAATAGATATGTTGGCAATAGTAACATATCTGATATTGGGGAATGTTGTCATATTACTTTTACAAAGTAAAGATGCTAGAAATTGAGAAGTTAAATGTATGGCCCTGATTCCCAAAAGCTTTCTTTCCCATAATGCAGCAATGTCAGCCATCAATATGATATATCAATCAATTTATACCATAGAACATAATTTTCATAACATCACATAAAAGGTTTCAAAGAACCTTCACTATTATAAGGTGATGAATCTTCTACTTTAATAATAACATGAAAGGAAGAAAATCAGAAGCCTCTGAAATTCCAATTTTGAACTTTTTAACCATGTCTCGTTGATCCTGCAAATGCCTAAGGGCTTGTTATAAAGTGATATATCCATGGTCTCTAACTTCTATGACTTTCATTGTTTTTTTTTTTTTTTTTGCAGGTAATATATCAAATTCTATTATAGAATCACAACTACTTATATAACCTATTATATCAGTTTAAAAATGGTAAAATTGAGATAACTACTTTTCTTTCACTTAAAGATTATAATTTTATATATAATACAGAGAATACATATAATACAGATATATATTACTTTTGCAAATAGTACTCTTAAATATGTATGCATATATATATATAGGTCCATTTATAAGTTTGATAGTGTTAATTCATGTGAAATTATTTTTATTTTATCTATCTGCCTAAGAATATTTAATACTTTTCTCAGGCAACATTTTTTGGAGAACTCTTCATGGTGAATTAATATTCAATTTTGTGTCTGATCACATTATCATGTTTTTTAAGTTCCCCAGTAATATTTTCTTAGTTTATCTTCAATCATCTGTATCATAAGAAATACTAAAACCAACAAGCTTTATTGATTCATTTATTTTTAATTAATGAGACCTCCATTTGTTCATGATATATAACCAAGAATAACTGCATCAAAAATCATTTGAATAATTCAACATGCTATATTCTGCTTATATGCTTTCTTGGGTAACTATAACAATTTATATTCCATAGAGTAGTATGTAACTTTTTGATTTTTAAGAAAATACTTGTTAATATCTAACTTTGTGATGATGACTCACAATAACTCCAACTTGAGTTTTGATTGAGAAAAATATAACATTAGTAGGTTAAAGGGAATAACTGCCTTATTTGTATATATGAAAAAAAAAAGACATTGTAGACTCTCATTTATATGAAGAATCTAAAAAAACTTAACCCATGGATACAGAGAGTTTTTGAGTGCTGCCATAGTCTAGGAAGTGGGGGAAATGGAGAAATATTTATCTGAGCATACTTAGATCTCACTTTAAGATGAGTAAGTTCTAAAAATCTAGTATAGGAAGAGGAACACTATTATAGGTGAAGCTAGACATTGCTCCATTCTGAATATAATAAGAATTTTGGAATTTGTCTTGTGTGCACAGAAAATATCTCTCTCTATATATATGCATATATATGTATACATATAACACAATAAGCATACTAAGTTTGTAAAAGTATCCATCACCTATCTTAAAAACTTTTGCTATTGAGTAGGACTGGATGTAGCATGAATATTGAAAAATCTATTATCTAAAGATATTCTGGTTTGCACTAGGGTAAATTGGTGAAAATAATAAAAATGGATTTAAGATTAATTATAATATACATTTCCTCATAAAATATGCATTGCTATATTCATGGAGATATATGAAAATGCATGTAACTTATGAAATATATTGAGGAATATATTTTAAAGTAATTAAGAATATACATCGTTGTAAATTTTAACAGTTGTTTATCATGAATTTACTACTAACAACAACCCAATTACAGATAATTCTCATTCCATCTACAAGGATATTTGTGTTCATTGCTCATTGGTAACCTCTTCCTTTGACATTTCTGATATCAAAAAAACACTAAGTTGTCTGTCCAGTTCAGTTTGCATTATCTACAAAAAAATCACTAAATATATTATGTATCTGATGTGTCACATAGCATAAAACTTTTAAGACTGGACCACTTTGCTGCATGGATCAGTATTTTTCTGTATATATTATATATGTTTTGTGTATATATATACATATATATTATATTAAGAATACAAACTGAAAGTGTTACTGCATTCTTATTTTAATGGTGATACATATGTCAAAATAGCCCAGGTCTATGGCTAGAAAACATTGATCAATGCACTTTAAGTACTACCAGTACTTATATACTAATGCTAATAATGATGAATATCACAGTTGTGCATACATTTTCCTTCATTTCTATGTAAATTAGTGATCCCAAAACTCCATAGAACAATGACTCAAATATCAACAAAATAAGAGAAATAACTATGGGGTAGATTGATACAGTTGTTTTAAAAGGAGTCAAACAAATCAAAGAAAATTTATTATTTATGACAATAGTAAAACTAAAAATACATTGCAGAGAAATGTAAAGACTGAAGACATTTTAATGTAAGTGGTTACATTATTTTGGCAGCTATAAGAAGCCAAAATTTCATAATTTTATGTCAAAAATACCTCAGTAATTGAAATTTTTAAGCATACGATTAAAGTAAGTGCTGTTTTAGAGGAGGTATTCAATCAGAAAATATTACAATCATATGGAGACAGAAAATATTCTAGCAATTTATCAACAAATATCCCAAGTTGACAACTAGATTAAATAAATGAACAAAATATAACAGGATGGAGACAAGCCATCATGAAGAGAAACTTGCTAGCTGAAGCTAAAATAAATGCCATTAAATGTGATGTTGCAGAAGACTTAAGATTTAACAAAATAACAAATGAAAGTTTCTAGCTGATGACTATCAAAAGATATAGATTAAATGGACAGGGGAAAGTAGATGAACAAACAAATTGGAATGTACCTAAGTGGAGAATATGATATGCAACATAAATTATGTATTACAAGTATTATATAAATTACTTATTCCATTAATATTATTATAGTATCATATAAATATTCTTTCTTTAAGGACCTATTGTCACTTTGAATTTAAAAGAAATGAAATAGCAGAGTTAAGGAAGCTATGAAATATCACAATTCTTTTAAACCCAGAAGACACATGGATGGAATGTATTGAATATACAAGACACATTCACATAGTTTTCAAAATACTAGCATTTAAAGATGTTTTAATTGTTTTTCTGTTCCAAATTCACTTATTTCCCCAGCAAATATAATTTTCACAGTGAGCATAATCAGATATGTGTGTGCACATGTATAAGCACACATATTATCAGAAAATGAATAGCTTAAATTTATTTAGTTGAGGGAAATGATTTTCTTTTGCCAGTTATTCATAAGAAACTAGTACCATCATTAAAAATCTTAATTTTGAAATTTGCTTAAATATTACTGTTATACTTTAAATTTGAAATATTTCCAACAGATAAACTTTGTAAATGGAAAAGTCAAATATTTCACAAGCAAATGTCTCACCAAAAAATATAGCTAAACACTGAATCATAAGAATACAAAATGTAGAAGAGGATAAAGTGTGATAATCACTTTGAAATAAAGAAAAGTTCTTATTGTAAATATATCACTAATATATTTCAGGAAGAAGCACCAATTACTAGGGAAGTATGGGGAACAAACCTTTAAAAAAAAAAAAAAACCTCCATCTTATTTGTACATACTGTATAGAATTCTTATAAGTAAACAACAAGGAATAATTTGGGCAACATTTATGTTAATACCACAATTGTATGCCAAACAACCCCATTACATTCAATTCCTAAATTCTCTCTCTTCATAGTAGTTCTAATAGAAATAAGATTTTGTAATAGAATGAAAAATACAAAAATTTCACTCACTAAATAACAAAGAAGGTTTTACTGAGGACTTGTGATACTGGAACACATTTAGATACTAAATTTAGCTCAAAGAACATTGCAAAATCCCTCCCACTCACTGCTGACAATTCAAATGGGGTCCCCAGTGTAAACAAATAAACTGATATTTAATAAAGAGAGAATCTGGGATATTATCTGATGCAGTGATGAGAATAAATTTGCCCTGCGAGCCACTACAATTAAAGCCTTTATGAGAGTCTATGGTCAGTGTTGAAAACCATACAGATTTTTAATTAAGGACCAAATTTCTCATCCAGAGTTTGAGAAAATAGCAGAGTGAATCAACTCTACATTAATACCAAAAGTACATTAATAGATAACTTATTTTGTTATATATAAGTGTAATTATGTTATTATACCTTTTGTTATCCAAATATCACTTTATGACACCAATATTATCCAAAATTGAGCAAGTCCAATATAATATTCATCATCATAGAATATATGTCCCTCAGTGAAGATATCTACTTGATTATAATAATGGTAGTAATGGTAATTTATAATATTGATTTTATTCTAGTTACTTAAAATATTGATTAATTGTAATTGTATAAGAATATTAATAATGTTATTAATATTCTCAGTTTTCAGAAAGGAAACAAATACTGAAACAGAAGTTGGTGGTGTTAGATAGCAACTATGGTAATATCTTTTCATATATATATTTGTGCTACTTAGATTGATCTACTTCATTTGTGGGACAAATGATTTTTTTTCTTGATTTTATTTATTGAAGTAAATACAGGTTTATAACACTATAAAGGATTCAGGGGCACAGGATCACATCTCCGATGCATATCATGACATTTACCAAGTACCCACGGTATAGATATAGTCCATTATGCTTCCTCACCACTTTGGAATTGACCCTCACCTTTCACATAGCCTGTTCCACAGTTGATATCTAGTATTTATTCTGGTATTATTTTCTCTAACTCTTGGTTTTGTTTCACTATATTACAAACATAACTAAAACTGTCATTTCAGAAATCTCAATTATTTAGATTCATTTTGTAGAAAATGTGTCATTATGGCAAGCAATATCGAGATTTTTCATGTCGGGGGGGCATAAATGGAAAATATTTATATTTTATTTCCAATTATGTTGGTGATGTAAAACTGCTTTAAAGCTAAAACAAAAGTCTTAAAGAAACATGAAAATTATATACCACCAAATATTGAAATAAATAGAAAGCAGCATATTCTGTTAATGAAGAAGAAATAAATGAACAATATATATCTAAAGGGAGGAGATAACGCATATATTATTTTAAAAATCAAGTATTATTTTAACAAAATTTTTGACTCTTAGAAGAAAAGCTATCTCCAGATAGGTGATAGAAACTCAGTTTTATTAGCTAAGCTTTTGATAAAGGCTGGTGTGTTTTCATGTAGTCTGCAAATATCTAAAGAACATATGGATAATGATTGTATCATGACAATTACAGTTGCTTGGGCCAAATTCTCTCACTTAAGACTGTATTTGACTACGGCTTGATAATTTATTAAAACAATTTGACATATAACAGAGCATTATTCCACTGGATTAATGTAGATTTTACTCACATATAGCTTTAGTTATACAGGTCAAAGTAACTTAACTGTCAGTATCAAACAGAAGTTATTTTGATATGTGTGTATTCCTTACATATGTATTAAATTATACATTAACTGAATGTGAGTTGAACATATTACCTAAACTTATTATTAAATTACATCACTGGTATCAAATTAATAAAACAAAACATTCTGTGGACAGGTAGGTTTTCTCTCTGAATCTTAACATGGAATCACATATTCATATTGTCATATTCAAATTTTGTGCTAAAATATTTTTAACTGATTGCTTAATTCTTAGAAATTGAAATACAATGAAAAATTCAGTTAGAAAGCTTAGAAATAATTGTGATCAAAATATCATCTCTATAAATCCCTTTACAGGAACTAAAATTATGTGTGGGAATGTCACTAAGATGGTGACATAGGAGCAGGGCCTTGCTTGTATCTCCCATTAGCAAAAATAATTTGATAGCCCCACAGATAAAATTACTATGTGGAGTATCTGGGATCAATGTAGGATATTGTGAAATACTGATGAAGCCTGAAACCCAGGGTTCCAATTTGGAAAAAAAAATAAACAGAATAAAACAGCTGACTCACCAATTATAGTTGAAGAATCTGTAGACTGAGAACAACCCCATATCCCTTAGTGAAATTTGACCTTTGCACTGCCACCTGAACATTGTGCCAAAGAGATCAAGTGGAAGTCCAAGACCCATGTTTCTCATTATAGGTCTGGAGATTTTGGGCCTGACTGTGGATTGAAAAGTGTTGCTGATCAAGCTTCAGTTCCTTTCAGCAATGGTCCAGAAACCACTGTAGGCAAAGGCAATTTCACAAAACTTGTCTGATTGTAGATTCTGAAGCAATCCTGTAAGTGTGTCCCAGCTCTTTCTGGCCACAGGCCTTGTTAGACCCAGGGAGGTATACTTGCATATGCACCCATTAACATTCTGAAATGGCCTGCTACTTGATTTCAGTCATTCCTAGTCTTTAGTAATAAACAGTACTACTGATCTAGAGTGTTATAAGGAGAAAGACTCAAAAGTGTGATGGGAGGCAAGTCAGTTAAACTTGATCAGACAGGAAGTCCAGAAACAATACTATACTTTGGTTATTTTAGTAGTTCGCAGCCATGGTACAAAAGCTGTTCTACCCTCATAAACACCCACCAGGAGATAATCCTGTTTGAACAACCTGGAGATAAACTCAACAGCCTCATTCCCATTGACAATTCTAAACCAGTCCCATAATTCAGCTCTTAACATTTTCCAGCTACAAGCAGGAAATGAGGCGCCTTGCCTAGGAACCTGGACCACCTGTGCCTCTAAAACCAGATCTGAGATCTTGGTCCTGTATGTGGAACTGTAACCATTTTCTGACTTTTCCCAGCCATGTCAAGTCAGGTCTGCCCTCCCAAGAACTTGCAAGCCCAGTGAAGCAGCAAGAGGCATTCAAGGAACCTGGAAGAATCCATAAACACCTCCACACCTAGTAAAGACCCACTGTTTATAGAGTCAACTATGGACCCTATCCTTACTTGTTAAAAGCTCTTTACACTAATATTACTCTGAGAAACACAGTCTTTGAGGCAGTAACATACAACTAGTACAAATAAAATTCCCACATCTCTAAGACCCTCATAAGAGAAATCTCCACTGCAGACCACATGGTGTATCCTGCAAAAAATGTCCAGGGTTGTCATGACTTGGCTCAAGTGACCCAACTTCAGGCATGGATATATATATCCATGCAAATATCTGATCAGGACTCAAGTAAATAAGATACCATTCAAGGAAACTAGTAACTTCAAAATCTGTACTCAAAGAAATAAAGATATATTGATTACCTGACAATTCAAAATAACCATCAATAAGCAACGATAAGAGAACACTGAGAGATAACTAATCCAAATAAGGACAGATTACAGGAACAAAATTAAATGCTTGATTTAAAAAAAAAACTAATTAAAAAAATAACTCAGTAATCATGTAGCTGCAGAATACACTGACAGAAACAAAAAAATTATCAGAAAACTTGACTCAATCATGAAGACAAAAAAACTAACACATGCAAAGGCAATTCATAAGAAATTTATCAGAACAAAAAGGAAAACTATAGTATAGAATAATCGTACTATTAACTGCAATAGTGTTCAATAGAATTTAGGTTTATGGGTAGGTATTTATTAAACATCATGGTGATTCACTTTTTAGTAATTTTTTTCATACATAAGTTTGGAATTTTCCTTGTTTCACTTTTATTGCTTCTTTGGACAACAACTCCTGTATGCCCACAGAGGCAGGCATTTTTTTGTAAGTGTGTTCTAGAACACCACTGCATAGATTTTCCCAAATATCAGCTGTGCAATTGTTCTGGGAAATTTCTGCACCTTCATTTGATTTTTCATTTTATCTGTTTCTTCTGCTGATTGCTATTTTCTTCCAATTCTATGTTATTTTATATACTTCCGCTCATTAAAAAAAGTTATATTGTCTAGTAATATACCCTAACAATGTATGATATACAAATATCCCCAATAAATTTTAGATGTCTTTAATCATATTTATATTTATACTTAAATATATTTAATCAATTGCATATTTTATTATTTAGCTTAATTTTAAATTTCAAGCTGAAAAATCTATTTTTTAAATTTACTTTAAATGAAGTGACAACATTTCACATTCTTGTTAGTGTGACAGAATAGAATTTCTCCTTTTCAGGTTAGTCGCTGTAGCTTTTGAACTACCAAAGCACCCATGATATTTCCACCATAAGCCATTGTGCTCTCTCTCTCCCACTTTCCATCTTCCCATTCTTATCTCTTCTCCTTCCACCCATGTTTCAGGTCTATCTCCAGCTTTCAAGGGTTTGTTAGACCATTAGTTTTCAACCCTAGCATATAGAATTTTTTTCTGAGATTTGTTTTTATACTTAAGTCATTTCATTGACTTCTTCACCAACTTCCACCCCACCAACGATGTAGTAAAAAGAAAATGACAATCTGAAATTTGATATACTTATTTTTGGAATAATTTAGATGTAAATTTTTTGAAACTTTTTCTTTATGTATTATGCATGTTAAGGCAAGACTTTTTTTTTTAATCAATTTATAGATGTTGGTCTCTTTTTTCACATTGGAGACTTTACCTAAATACCTAGCTAAATTTGAAAATTTTAAAGTCAGAATTTACATAAACTTAATGTTGGACCAGTGAGTTTATTCAGTGATAATTCCTCAGGTATTGTGCCTTGGGTTGTGTCATCCTAAGTACTTTTTACACTTTATCTAAAATCTCTGTGAACCTACTGATCATTTCTCTCATAGAATTTTCAGTGACATATTTTAAAGTGTAGTTAAAGCATTTTATTTCCAAATTCTTTCTTCCCATTCTCTATTGATAACAACAAATAGTTTTACAATGTGAAATATTTCACATTGTATTTCACTATGGAAGAACTGCTTCTGTAATTTCATGTCTTACATACTAGTAACTAATATTAAGTATTAAAGAGTGAATTATTTATATTTTATATGCACTAGTTAAGATTGTAGAAAAAAAGAGATGAATGAATCTATTCAACAAAATGGCACACACTAACATAAAAGGAAAATAGAAATGTATATTTAGCTATATGTAAACATTAAATGTAAATATGAAAGTATTTAAAAATACAGCAAAGTATTAGTAAATTAAATTTAGAAATCTACCTATCACAAGACATTGCTAGATATAGTTTGGAAAACAATATAAAACTAATATCAAAAATTTTATTAATGGAAATGATCACAAGGAAGTCACAGAACATTTATTATTTGTGAAAATATACTGCCTGCTGATAACCTAAAAGGAGAAATCAAAAGTTATTGAATTAATCAGAGTTTTGTGAAAAGTGTTGAAGCAAGATCAATGTTAAGAATTATTAATTGTCTAATACATGTCATAATGAAACTTCTAACTATCTGTTTCATCCTTTTTTTTTAAGTATATATGTTCTTTTTTTTGTAGCAACTTGCTACTATGGTCTGAAGACATATTTTAATTGTTTATAACTGGTTTTGGACATGTGATGAATTTCTGACTAATGAGTTATGAACAGACGATTAGTGGGTGATTCTGAAAGATTTTTTAAATAGAGGACAAATGCTCTTTCTGTCTTGTTTCATGTTAACTGCCTGAAATGCAAATTGAATAGCTACAAATGCAATAATCTTAACTTTGAAATAACTTTGAAAGTGAAAGCTAATGACAGTGGAGAAACATTCAAAAACATTCAGGACAAGGTTTTTGTTGGAGTCTTGATGATTTTAATCATAGATTTCCTACCTGTGGAATTTTTTTACATTTTTGAAACATGACCATTTTTCTGTTAAAGTCTGTATTTGCTCTACCTCAATTTTGTACATCTGAATTTAGTTAAAGTCATTTTAAGCAGCACAATATAATTAAGAATTAACATAATACAGATTTCTTTCATGACAGGAATTTATATATATATATATGAAATAACTAACAGTGAAATGCAAGTAATGTCATTTATTTGCATATATGAAATAATATAATTTTAACACTTGTTATTATACTTTGTGATTATTCTAAGTGACCCATTATGCATAGTTGCTAACCATATGGCTGAGACATTAAAATTTCCTGAATTTATTGATGACTGCCACCTAAAGTCTGATATATGAATGACTAACAATGTTATCTATACCATCTTAAGGAATAAAAAGAGTCCATATACTTTCCAAGTTGTTTTAGTGAAATTTGAAAGACTTAGCTTTTATTAAAGGTGACAAAATCAGAATGAATCTGAAAATACAAAGTTGAACATACCGTCTACTAGTAAAAAATGCTGGTGTTATTAATTGATGCCTCTAGAACTTGAAATATTCCATATTCTCCAAGGGAATTCAAGTGAAGCAGTTTATGTTATCAGGAAAAGGGCTGAGTAGATGAAGTGAAACACTGGAAAGGAACTATGAAAAGATCCCACACACTCATACCTTCCAGTCACTGAATCTTGTCTTACGTCACTTGAAATGTGAATTTCTCATAATAAAGGTAGATATAGTTAGAAAAGTCTTTATTTCTCACTCATAGAATCTTATTTCTTTGAAATAATTTTTGATGTTTGTGAATTGGTAACATTTGATTACTTGTGGAATTTTTTAAACAGTGAATAAAAGGTAAACTACACTAAATATTTAGTATAGTAAATATATTGGGAAAGCTAATTGTTTGAATATAAACATAAATGACTTAATATTACCAGTTTTTACAAAAAGTCTTTAAGCAATAAACCAGAGAAAAAAGTGCATTATTGTAATTATTGTTAGAATGCTATTTTTGAAGTAAGTTTTCGGACAAAATCCTTTGGTATCTTTCAAATTTGTGCAGATATATTCTTAAGTACAAACAATTTAATTTCTGTCTAGTTTTCTTCAAAATATATTATTGGTAAATTATAAAAATGAATTTTCAGATAAAAATAATCAAAATTAATTTTAAGAAAGAGAAATTATACCTTTGGATTGTTCTTTATTTCACTATGATTTTTAAAGTATAACATGATAGGAATTAATCTTTGCCACATTACAGTGGCTGCTTATTGCCTGAGTAAATAAGAAAAGTAGATGAATTCAGAGGGAAATAAATTCTTAGGAAGAGGTGAACTTTAGCTACTTTAAGTATACATCTTTTAAAGTACGTTCTCTTACTTGTTTATTTTGCCTTAATGATAAATACAATTATAGCTATTGTTTACAGCGGTACTAAACTGAACTGACATTTGGTTCCTATACTATTAATTTATATTTTTAAGAGACTGCGATCTTGAAAATAGGAATCTTTTAACTACCTTCAATTGCTATGACCTATTATTGTGTTTGGACTTTAAAAATCAAGAAAATAAATGTGCTATATATTCATTAATTAATTAATAAAAATAGAAATGCTATTAAGAGGGAAAGTGTTGAAATCTGAGTAAAAATAGCAGTTAATAGTGTTTAACCAGTGTAATTTAAAAACATTAGTGTACTATGGTATTTAACATCATTAGCAGTAGTGCAATCTGTGAGAGTACATGGAAATAATCTATGATCTGTAAAATTTCAAATAAATCATTCTCAACCTAAAATTATTTCAGAGTACGGATGTTTTATATATATATAGGCAAGATTAGTCAGCATTTTTTATTTATTCTCTCTCATACGGAAATACAAAGCTGAATAGCAAAAGAAATTTATATAACTAGAAAGATGTTAAATAATACATTCTAAAATTTGAAGAATTATCATAAAGATGCATTAGGTAATCCTACAGTTTTTATCTTATGCTTTTGTTAGTGCTGTGTATTATCACATTTATTGATTTGAATAAGTTGAAACATTCTTGAATCTTTGAAGTAAAACCCATTTGAACATGCTGCATCATCTTTTTAATGTTTTGTTGAATCTAGTTTACTAAGATTTTGTTAAGGGTATGTTCATGTATGAATATTAGGGTATTGTTCTCTATATATATTGTTTTGTTTTGTTTTGTTTTCTTGTAGTGGTCTTGTCTGTTTATTTGTACCAAGATCACATGACCTCATAAAATGAATTGGAATTGTTGCATTCTCTTTATTTCCAAGAAAATTGAGAAAGATTAGTATTAATTCTTTAAAACCTTGGTAAAATACATCAAAATCAATCTGAGATAACACCAGAGGTCTTAAAAACCTAACCAAAGGTCCTAGTTGCATTATGGATTTTATAATTTATATTTTGGTATAATGAAAAGCAATTGAAATGTTTAAGTAGAAAGGACACATGAAAACTGTACATAATACATTTCTGCGTGTTATGTTGATTCATTTTATGACTTCTTTGTTATCAATGAAGGAATTATTATCCCATCATAAGTTTACTCAGAGCTTATGATTAATTCATATTGAATGTATTCTAAACCTGTTTAATATTCACTGGGATTTCTAGATATTTTTCTTATTTAACTGCTGATGCTATACTATATAAATACATTTCCTAATGCTAATAAATCCTCAGACTTCTGGGAAATATTTGCTTCATAATAACACCTCATACATTTAATATATTGCTAAACTCTGCTTATTGTTATTTTATTTAAATGTGGTCATGATTTAACTAAAATTTGTCTAAGATTTTAAATGTTTGTCAGCTTAATCACATTTTGTAAGCTGCACTATCTCTTTTGATTTGTCTTTTCCCCAACCTATGAGCAATAAGAAATTGTGTCTCCTCTCAATGATAACAACAGGAATTTATACAATGCTTTAATGCAATTTTATTTCAGTAAAAAGAAAAGAAACAATAGCAAAGAGAAAATTTGTTAAGATGACATAAAACCTTTACCAAAAACAAACAAACAAACAAACAAAGAAAAAAGAAAATATCTGAGCTGGTTCTATCCATAGCGCCATAATCATAGTTTACTTAATGATTAAAAAAGAAGAAGAAGAGAAAAGAAAACAAGGATGATGCCTTCTGTCTTCTCCCAGAGTGTCCTTTGTCTTTCCATCTCCTTACTCAGATTATAACTTTTTTCTTTCATTGCAAACTTCCACTAATGTTTAGTTAGAAGTTGACCAATATTCCCTTTAAAAAAATCATTTTTTCTCACAAGTGCCAGTCAGAATATTCCTTTGAATGTTTCCTATGTGTTCTAAAATAATACTTGTATATCAATTAAGAATCTTGTTTTCACAATCTCTGTGTCATTTATATGACATTAACCTCAGTGACAGGAAATGAGGGTATTTTTCATTCTTTCAAACCATATCTATTATTGTCTGATTCTTAGGCCTCATTGTTCCCATGTCCCATATCCACGTCTTATGATTAATATATAGCCTACTACCTATAAGAAACCCCTGATTGACTAAGAATTTTCTTCCTTGCATGCAATTTTCCTATACAATTTAAATACTATGAAGATTCTGAGTGATTACTCTAACACACTACATATTTAGTCGTCTCATCATACAATTCCTCAGCTACTATATACAATCCATTCTTCACTTGATCTCACCAATAGCTTCTCAAGGAATGTACTTTAACAAAAAGAAATTACTACAAGAAAGGTGCGCTCTTCTAAATTGATTTTTTCAGTTAGTCATTCCAACATGCCTATTCAAACTCTTCAATTCTAAGTTTCAGTAATACCTCCCCATACTCATCTATACAGCTGGCTTTTCCTTTTCCTTGCGTTTTTAATTTAATGACACTATTATTTACTAGTAGTTAAAACATGCCAAGATTCCACAATACTAATAATTTAAATTATACATAATTGATAAAATTCTAGATCTGATGTATGCGTATATTGGCATTTATATGTATGTATACTTATTTATGCTAATATATAGCATATATATACATAAATAAATATCAATATTTTAGTGAAAATAACACAAATTATATATAATCACTAAATAGTTATTTTCTGACAAGAATCTCAAACTCCGTGAAAATACCACTCATTTATTAAATTAAATCAGTTCTTTTCTTCTCAACACAAAATATTTAAATTTCGTCCCATTTCCTCATATCTGACCCATTGTAACTTCCTTTATTTGACAATTTAAAAATAAAATAATCAGATAATAGTACTCAGATTATCACCAACTTAAAACTACGTGCTCTGATCCACCATATTTAAGTTAAATATTGAACAGTGATTAAACTAGTCACCTGATATTATGTCTCCTTTCTTCAAGAGTTTTCAGAAATAGTATACTTTGAATTAGCTTCTTATCATCTTCTAACCTACATCTGTTTTCATTTTGTCCATTCGCAACTGAGTTTTTGCCAAAATATTTTTATTGGTGGGTTTTTTCTTTCAAAAGCAAAGAAGCAAACAACAGAACATTAAAAGAAGCTATCCTCATAGAACCAGAAGTAATTGGTACTTATGTCTCTTCTTCATCTCATCATTAGTCATATAACTAGTATATGGCCTCCTAGTTCTAACTTGCATAGAATAATAAAAGTCATTTATATTTTGCTAACTCTAAAGAATAAAATTTTGTCTTTGGTTTACTTCATTTTTCAGAATACTTTATTATAGTTGGCCAATTACTCCTTCATGAAATAGTGTTTTGATTTCTGTATTGTTACATTTATTTAGATAACATATAGGTGAGATTTAAAGATATGAAATAAAGAGCATATTCAAATAAAATATATCTCATACAAAATAAGCAGCTGTGAGGGTGCCTGAATATGAATAGTATATGAGAATTGAAAAAGCACACATATTTATCATACTACTTGAAAAGAAAGGGCTGTATAAAGACTAATGACACTAATTTGCTCACACTGAGGTCTGACTAATTTGATACCTGCATATGAAATACTAAAATAGTTCTACATTGTCATATTAAATAAAATAATTAACTATAATGATGCTTAACAATTTCTAAACATGTTAATCATCCTGCAATGATGTATTTTAAAAGAGCGAAAGCATTTTTTTATTTTAATTCTCAGAGAAAATTCATTGATTTAATTTTAAAAATTTAATGCCTTTACATTTTAATTTTCCTGTAGATCAGAGATTTAATATTATAGCAAATAGAAATATCAGTGAAAGGATATTAAAAATGTTCAAAACAAAAAATTACTGGTATCAATACATGGAAACTACATACTTTCAACTTATTCGGTATAGAAATTAAAGAGCAAAAAAAGTTAAGTCATTAATTACCAGTTTTTTTAGGGATGAAATGCAGGATTAGATGAGAAAAAAATTTCCAAATGAATTGCTCTCCAAAATGTAAATAGTTTTAAAGGAGGACAGGCAAATTGCATAATTTCAATGGACGATCTCAGGCAATTGAAGTTCTTATATAAAACTCATTGTTTTACTTCCATATTAAAAATATAAAATCGAGTATGGAATAGATAACTAAAATTATAAATACCAAATTTTAGTGTAGTGATATTTTTATTATGGAAGCAGAACTTTTTTGTTGAATCCTAAACAAAAATTTAATTTGCTATTACATAATTAAAAGTTATAAAGTGCTTTGACTCATTTATTTCTTATTAGTATAATACTAAGAATTTGTTTTAATTCATTCATTTTTTAAAAATCACTCAGTGACAAACTACCTCTTTCTACTTATATTCTCATCATTGTCAGGTAACTGATATTAATTTCAATTTATGTCAAAAATATTAATTGATATAATGGAATGAAAATATTAATTGACCTAATGAAAATTCTTAGTTGAAAAGTGATTATGAAAAGACTGTTACACAGGATTTTATTAGTAAGTAATATGGTGTTTGATGCTGATTTCTGACTCCAGAGCTTGTGTTTAACTATTATGCTGCCTGCTAAGAGAAAGCAGACTTGTTAAAGTTTCCAGTATATATGTAAATTTATATAAATATATTAATCCATGATTTATCTTTTAATAAAAATAATTGATAGCACAAATGCTTATTCTTTGAGGAAAAAGGAATTCATAGCAATATATGTGTGTATAAACATTTTCATATGGAAAATTCATGTCAGAAAGTATGTTAAGGTGGTGATAAAAAATGAAGGCTGTTTTAAAACAGAATTTACAAATGTGTTTTTTCAGTAATTCTCATCCATTGTATACATAAGGTTCACATTTTTTAGTTAACTGAAATAACTTAAATTACACGTATTTTATTTAATGGTGAAATCCTTTAAGTTACATATAGGTTCAAGTCATCACAAGAACTTCTGTAAAATCAAATACTTATCTCAGTATTTTAAGATTTGGAGTTCATTTTACACAAAGAGATTTAAGTACGCTATAAATGTTTGGACAGTTGGGAGATCTGAATTCTTTCACAATTTTTCATGTTTTTCCAATGATATATCTGACCAGACAAAGATGAGAACTGTGTCCACTAGTGTATGAAATAGAATGTATTATATTAGATGAAGAACTATCAAGTAACTATTTTAGTGAATTTTTTTAATACACCAGCATACAGATAATGACAGATGTTGACAACACTACTAGGTTAAATTGTTAATCCTTATTGAGTCAAAAAAAATGTGGTAGGTTTAAAAGATGCTCTTTGATTATGTAATATAGAATAATAAAGTCACTTGAGCTATGTCTTAGCTCAAATGTAAAATTACTACATTTGATAAGGTCAGTTCCTGTATATAGATTGATGTGGGTTACTAGGAAATCAATGGAACAAGAATTATTTAGCAAGGTAATGAGTAATCAATGATGTTAGTCATAATACAGGACCCAAGCCAGCACTGTGTGAGATGGGAAATACTCCAGACTCAACAGTATTAACAGTTGAGAATTACATTTTAATTTGACCAAAATTTTATGTTACTCTATGGTATATTTGCTATCATTATTTAATCTCTTCAAAACATTTGTTATTAAAAAGATATATTAGATAATTAAAAATGTTAACATAAATCTGGCATGATTCTAAATGGTTTATATGTGTATAAATATATAATTCAGGCAGTAGTAAGGTTCCCATTCTTAAAAACAATCATATTTGGAATTTACTATCTACATTCATTTATTTAATTTCAAAGCAGTTCTGTTTTTTCAAGAAAGACAAAAACATACTGATTTTATATGACACCTAATTCTTATCAATCTTATCTATTACAAATAAGTTCTTGTACATATTTAAGATTAATTGTAACAGAATACTTACTTCTCTGACCTCCACTGCTAATTCATGTAACTCCCCAATTTGAATGATATTTGCAAATACCAAAACTATCACATTTTGTAAAATATAGCAAAAATAGTCGTTTATAAGAATATAAATGGATCATATAACATTTTACATTTAAAAGGCTATGTTTGTAGTCATATTAATATGACAATTTTATATGATAATTATATTTTCAAATCTAGAATTACTTTTTGTTGATAGCTTGGTTGCATCTGCCCAAAATGCTAGGACATTACCCAATATTGCAATTTAGTACAATAAAATATACATCTATTTGTGCTCTAAAGTTCATACTTGAGATTTACCACAGTTTCATTCAGGGATTTGGCAATTTAAAAAGGAAAGTTGTTCTCTCATTGCTCACAGGAGAAAAGGACTGACTCTTACCCAAACACAATTATTACCCTAGCATTTAAAAATAAATTACACAACCTGACACCATAGCATACATAGAGGAAAACTTGGGCAAAACTCTCCATGAACTACAGTTCAGAAATCCCTTTCTGGAAACATCTACAGATGGCAAAAAAATGAAGGAAAACATAAACAGATGGGACTACATCAAACTAAAAAGCTTCTGTACAGAAAATGAGACAACAGAAAAACAAAAAGAAGCCCAACCAAATGGGAAAAAAATGTTTGCCCTCCACATGAGTGACAAGGGTTTAGTAATGAAGATCCTCAAGGAACTCACACAACTAAACAAAAGCAAAACACAAAGTCCAATAAAAAAATGGGGAGAAGAACTAAAAAGACACTTTTCCAAAGAGGAGATACAAATGGCCAACAGGCACATGAAAAATTGCTCAACATCGCTAGTAATAAGGGAAATGCAAATCAAAACCACAATGAGGTACCACCTTACACCAGTAAGAATGGTCCACATCCAAAGAACGGGCAAGAAGAATTGCTGGCGAGGATGTGGAGAGAAAGGAACACTACTACACTGCTGGTGGGAATGTAAACTAGTTCAACCACTATGGAAAGCAGTGTGGAGGACCCTCAAGCTAATGAAAATGGAACTACCATTTGACCCAGCAATTGCTCTCTTGGCAATCTACTCAATAGAGACCTCAATGTGGGTACAAAGGGACACCTGTGCTAGGATGTTTACTGCAGCACAATTTATAGTTGCAAGGTCATGGGAACAACCTAATGCCCCAAAACGAATGACTGGATGAAAAAAATGTGATATATATATACACAATGGAATATTACTCATCAATTAAAAATGACAAATTTGATGATTTCATAACAACATGGATGTATTTAGAAGAAATCATATTAACAGAAACCAGCCATAAAGAAAAAGACAGAAACCAAATGGTTTCACTAATATATGAGATATAGTGAAAAAAATAAACAAAAGCCTTGAGGAAAAGTCAAAACAAGCTAAGCACCAAATTGAAGGGCACAACTTTGAGCAGGAGGGAAAGGCGGAGAAGAGAGGGATGGTGGGGGGGGGGCAAATCTGTGAGATTACAATGTTGTAAAATTTATATATAAATAAAAAAATTTAAAAAATAAATAAAAATAAATTACATCAATATTAATTATAAATTTTATTATTATTTATTTGTCAGTCAACTTAAATGCAAATTATTATTTTAATTTATGATACAAATTTTGTTTCATATTGTAAGAATCAAGAAAGCAACCATATTGTTCTTAACAGCTAGAAACCCTGGTTTTCAGATGAGAAAATAATTCTAAGATATTTTAGTAGAGGGTTGTTTAGTATTATATTTAGCAACAACAATTTACTTACCAATAATAAAACTTAAAGCAGATTTTTTTTAATGGCAAATTGTATTTACTGGTGAAATTTACTTACAATGTGAAAAATATTTACTATACATTTATTCTACTTAGCTAAATAAGAGAATCTATTTTAAGTTTCATGAGAATTCTTTTTAAAGATTTATATAAATGATGCTGGAAGATTCTAGAGCTATAATTGTATAATGAAATAACCCCAGCAACACATTTATAAGCATGTATAAAAACCATCTCTAGAGATGAAATCTCTAATTCCATACAATATTCTGTATCTCAGGAAGTTTTATTATTTCAATGGGATTGTATCAATTTTACATCTGAAATATACCTAGCAATTCAATAAGGTTCATGATAAATTAAAGATTATGATAAAAAGATATTATATGTGTTATGAAAACATTAAAAATAAGATCTTGCTTAATAATTTGAAGTTAATTTGAAAACATATAATGACACTAGTTATTTATTTTGGAAATAGTACTAGCCTAAAATTAATTATCATTATTGAGGACATAAATTAAAAATGTTATTTAATAAAAGACTTGTGATGTTCTGCCACCATTCTGGAGTTCATTGAGCTAAGGTTTTACATATTGGTGTTTAAAAAAACACAAATTAAAAAGGGTAAAATAATCATTCTATTATAAAAGTAATTAATTTCAAACTTTTATGACAGTCAAGAAATGCAGTAATTTAATAGTGAGATTCCATTTTCTGGAGGAAATGTTAATTTATAATTGCCTGTAATGATGATAATAATAATATTCATCTGTAATATAGAATTGAATTTCTATACTCTGCATATGCATTAGAGGAAAATATTTTTATAAAACTATATTTTCTGTATATAATGTGGTTTTTGTTCTCTAAAATTGGTGCATATTCAGATAACATAATTTAAAATCAATTCTCATATTTATATCTCCCTCTCACCTATCTATATAATCCAATATTTCTGTTTGGACTCACATGAGATATAAAACAAACTTCAAAATACATAGTAGATAGTATTTATAAAAAAACACTTTTGATATTAAAGGACATTATTATCCATATATTTAAAAAGTTACAGAAAACAGTGGTATGTTTACACAATGGAATATTATTCACCAATCAAAAAGACAACTTTGATACCTTTGTGATAGCATGGGTAGACCTGGAAGGGATTATGCTAGCCGAAATAAGCCAGAAAGAAAAAGAAAGAATGGATGAACTCACCTATAGGCAGTGCATATGTGTACTTACATTTGATATATAGAGAAACAAAGGGGCCAAATAAGGCCAAACTAACAACTAATGCCTCCTAGGAATCTTACTGCAGAAGTGAAGCTATTGAAGGGGGAAAGGAATGGGAGAGATCAAAACTTGGAGACAGCACAATGAGCTATAGTGGAGAGCTATGGGTATTTTAGTGGTGACTGTGGTATGGTAACACCACCAGAAGGGGGAGAACTTTACTTGTAAATCACAAACAACAGACATCAACCAGTATTTTTTTTTCTCACCACCAAATCACCCCTATTCACACCACATTTGTCTCCCTCCCCTACCTTTTCCTGATGTTTTATTAGAGGATCTCAATTTACTGTTAAAACATAATGATGAATATCAATTAATTTCAATACATCTATTGGTATAATTGGAATTTGCCTTAATAAAATCTTATATATTTTGAACAAAAGCTATTTCCCATTTTAATATACAACTTTTGTAAGCCACAGTAATATGCAGTCTCTATTGTCTGTTCAATGTAAATTTAATCTTCTGTAAAAGCAAGGCAGCTTTCCTTAAATTAAAATCATGTGCTTAATAGACATCAAGCAGAATTACTAGGGTAGGTATATTTTTTAATTGGTCTGGAGATTTTGATAAAAACTCTAAATGAAGAACACTTGAAACTTCCATTATTTTAAAAGAGTAATACATTTATTTTGGAATACACTTTCACAGTAGCTATACATATGCTACTGAAATTGAAATTAATAGGCAATTTATTTGACTGGAAAGAGATAAAACAAAATATTTTCTTTCATGGATGTGTGAATTTTGATGTAAAAAAATAAAAGAAAGAAAGAAAATAATCCAGTTCTTGGGATATTGAACAATGTAATCGTTTCAGTTGTCATTTGTTTTCACAGGAATAGAAACAGGCATTTCTGTGTATTATATCAGCTACAATTTCACATGAAATTGTACTTCACAAGCCAGAAAAACCTTACATCTCACCATTGTTTGAAGTTTTTTTAAGCATTTTCAACATTGCTTATGAGCTACACATATGTTTTAAAATAAA
The DNA here is from genome assembly GCA_004024945.1 of Uropsilus gracilis. NCBI lineage: Eukaryota > Metazoa > Chordata > Mammalia > Eulipotyphla > Talpidae > Uropsilus > Uropsilus gracilis. The sequence continues at coordinate 48,685 of PVHY01003265.1, read as the reverse complement.
TACAATAAATATAATTGAGTTGTACAATTAAAGCTAAAATGGCACATTTAAATGGAAAGTGATTTTATGAGGATATATTGAAAGTATCAGCCAATCTAATAATTAGGTCTGCTTTTAACTATGCAGGTGTTCTCATATGATTGCTATTTTTTTTTTTTTTTGGAGCATCATTAGAAATATATAACTACTGACATTAATTGATCCCAATGAATTTCTTTGTTCACACTTCATGAAAACATTTTAATATCATTACATTAATAAACTTATACATCAGATTTAGTTCATGTTTTATTTACAGGTAGTAAAGATGGAAATTACCTTAAACATCACAGTGCTTATAAATATTATACTGCCTCCCTGTTAACTAGTTGAAAGAACTGTGTGTAACAATGGGGGTTTCTTATAAGGACCACTGTTATATGCTTATAAATAATTCAATTTCACTATGTAATCAGTCATATTGATTATGAAATCAGGTCATTATATGAACTTAGTAAATAACAAGAATATCTACACATTCCACACTGAATTCTATACATTGATATCAAAACTTCATCCTAGAAACCATATCAACAACGCAAACCACATTTGTATTCCCATATCTTTATATTCTAGTACAAACACAATTACTTGAAATGCATATCTGCTCAATTTTTGCTTGATTCTGAATTTTAATTTATGTTGGGGTATACATGATTCTTTTTTTCTTTTTTAATCATTTTTAATTTATTAACATCATGACTGAAAATAGTCATTTTTAATTTGTTAACATCATGACTGAAAAGTCATTGATGTATGCCATTTTCACATGCTTGCGAATGTGTTAGGGTTTGAGCTGATATCTCCCTTACAAGAGTGACAATGATTTTTCATGTATTTGTGAACTTTCTGTGCATATTTTTTGGTAAATTTTCTTTTCAAATTGACTGCCCATTTTTTTAATTTGGGTAACATTTATGTTGTTATTAAATTAAATGAGTTATTTGATACCTTAGATACTAACTCCTCATCACTTTATGTTGTGAACTTATTTTCTCTCATGCATTTGAATGACTTGTTAACATTTTCTTCCATTGTTTAAGATTTAATGTGAGGTGTCCCAATTGTGTGTTTTTGCCTTTCTTTCATTATTGTAAGGATTAAGTCTCTAATGAATTCTTTATCAATGATGCCATGAAAAATTTCATCAATACTTTCTTCTATGTATTTTATTGTTTGAGGTCTTAGATTTAAGTTTTTAATCTGTTTCAAATTATTTTTTGTCAATTAAGAGAATAGCTTAATTATTCTTTTACACACACACACACACACACACACACACACACACACACACACACACCTAGTTTTCCCAATAGCATTTCTTAAAAGATATTCTCTTACCCATGTGGCTGAAGTTTTATAACAAATTAGATATGTGGCTTTATTTCTGTTGTTTCAATTCTGTTTCATTAATTTGTTCATCTCTTCTTATTCCAACAGTATATTGCTTTACTTATTGTTACTTCATAATATAATTTATAACTAGGTAACATGGTATTCCATTTTTTCTTATTTCCCCTCTGGGTTGCACCAGTTATTCACAGTATTTTAAGTTTCTGAGCAAGTTTCCTTATTTTTATTCTATTATCTTCAAGAATATATTGGAAATTTATGAGAATTAGATTGACTCCATAGCACTTTTGGCAAAAGAGTCATTTTGATTATATTAATTTTTTCTATTCATGAACATGGAATATCATCCCTTTTTTATTGTATTCTAGATTTTTAAATAGAATCTTGGCATTTTGTTGTATAAAATCTTCACCTCTTAAGTTAATTAATTGCTAGCTATATAACTCTTTTTTGATGTCATTATAAGTGGAATTCTCTTAATTTTCTTCCCTGTCATTATTTTTACATCAAAATGAAACATGTTTTAGTATCTAAATTCATTAACCTGTCTGTCATCTTTTGGTGGATTCAAATAATATCACATATATTCATTAAAATATCAAGGGAAGGAACTTATTTATGAGAAGAGAAAATGGAAGTGAGTATATTGAATAGATATTGAAATTAAAAAAAGTTTGGATACACTCAAATGGTGTGATACCATAATTTTAAATCATATACAGTTTTGTACACCCATGTTACCTGAATTAAAAAATAGGTTATTCACCAAAATCTCATAGGCATATGTGATACTTTGTATCAATTTATTTGTCAGTGGACATTTGGATTGTTTTCATATTGATGAATAATGCTACAATGAACACAGGAGTGCAGGTATCCATTCTAGATCATGCTTTCAATTATTTCTGGTAGATACCCCTTTACGAGATTTTGGTGAATAACATGGTCTCTAATTAAACTTCAAAAACTTTAATTTGAAAGGAAACCTGTGCTTCTATGTTTATTACGACACTATGTGCAATAGTTACAGCATGGAAACAACCCAAATGTCCCACACAGACAAATGGGCCAAAATGTTGCATTTTATTTACCTAGTGGAATATTACTCAATGACCACAAAAGATAAATTGATGCCATTTGTAGCAGCATGAATGGGGTCAGTAGAGATTGTATTAGGAAAATAAGCCAGAAGTGTAAAGATAAATATTGGAGTTTTATTTACATGTGGAATATAGAGAACGCAAACAAAAGATCATGAAAAAGACAAAACTTGCTAGCTAACCACAGATATGCAAGGGCAGATGACGGAGTTGGCACCAAACTGGAGACGGAATACCACAGGGAATATATGGCAATGGTTCATGGGTGATATGGTGAAGGGAGATATACTGGGGCTATACATGAAGGGCGAAACCAATTACCATACAGAAATTTACTATTATGAAGAAAATAAGTTTTTTTTTTTAAAGATGAAAATGTAGTGACTGTTAAATGGAGTTGGAGAGAAATACTATGGATAACTATTGATTCAGGAAAAGGAAAGGGCAAGTGGAAACATTAATTTAGTAGTGTCTCTGGTGTGCTAATGTGGTCTTGTGCATTAAAATAGCTATTGTTAGCATTGGTGGGGGGAGACTTGGAGAAGGGAAGTTAAGCCTTCTTGTGAGAAAAGAGGATTAAAGGATCAGGGAGGGGACAGAGAGAATAAAAGACATGGAAGGAGACAGGACAGAAGAGAAGAAAGAGACAGAGAAGTGAACCGAGGAGGAAGGTACAGAGAGGTGCAGCGGAGACACTGGAGGTCTCAGAGCTGCCACTGCCACGCGGAGCAGCAAGGCAGGGAAGGAAGTCAAGCTGTGGGCTTCCATTCCCAGCCTGGGCCAGCAAGGAGCCAGGGAAGCTTGTTGGAAAAACTTGTGACCTGTGTGAGCTGTCTTGAAAGTGGTACTTGAAAATTTGGTTTAATTTTGAAACTGCAAAGCTTGGAAGTCTTCTGGGAACTGAAGAGAGTTTGCTGTGTTGCTATTTTTAGCGTGAGACGTCTGAAGTGCTTGCTGTATTGCTGTATCAAGTGAGTTTTGCTGATGCCAGACTGCTTGGGAGTTGGAACTGAAAGAATGATGGAGCTGTGCCTTTTGGAGAATTGACGATGCCACCCTGGTCTTCCTCATTGAGTGTGACTCTCCTGCTTTCGGAGAAGGATTGACGATTCCATCTTGGCTTCTTTTGCCTTGGAGTGAGTGGAGCTGTGTCTTTGAAGGAGTAACTGTGCCATCTTAACTCCTTCATCTGGCTTACGGTGAGGCAGTCGCCATTTTGTGGACGCACATGACTGTTAAAGCCATGTGCACATGGGACTAGAGACTGGACTGTATGGTAAGATTACCAAAGGGGTTCTCTTGTTCTCCTCAGTGACTCTTATTTGTCTTTTATTAAGTAAATTTGTTTCTGCTTCCCTCTTAAGGTTTATGGCCTTGCAGTACTGCATGTGTGGGTTGGGAATAAACTGGTGTGTGGCTGGCCTTAAAGGGTCAGCTGCTCCCCTTTGGAGGTTTGTGGGTAAATACCCCATTTTGTATGTTTTCTCACCCGATTTCACTAATACAACAAGTAGGTCAGGACAACTATATTAGAAAAAAGACTAGAAGAGGTTAAAGAATTCCCACAGGTCAGAATTTCTAATAAAAATGCCATTTACTCAGAATTAGGTGGGACAGCTTTGGAAAGTTTGATCAGAACATTTATTTGTTAGCATTTTAACACAATTGTTTTTTCAACCTTTTCAAAACCTTAAGGAGAAGTTCTAAGACAGAAGCAGGGATAGTATCTGGTAGAATATTGCAAGCTTCAAAGTAAATATATTTGAATCCTTGAATGTGGTAGGATATGTACTAGCAAAGTTCATATATTATATAATATATATGTAAAGTTTATATCTATATTATATTTATATCAATTACCTGCATAGCCATAGTAAATGAAGATAGAAGGATGGAGTTTGCTATAACTAGGAAAACTACAAGGAGGAACAAATTTAGGGTTGGTGAAAGACCATAAAACCACACTAGACATAATTTTGTTAAGTCTATTAAATGTCATTATAGAAGACACAAATGAGTAAATTTGGAATAATTTTGAAAATCATCAGCAAATAGTTAGCAGGTTATTTACAGACTAAATTTTGCTACCCAAAGTGGGTTGTTAGAGTTCTAAATACCAGTATTTCAGAATATGAATAGACTTGGTGAAAGGACATTCAAAAAAGTAATGAATGTTAAATGAAGGCAATAAAGTTGTTCCCAATATAATTATCACTACTGTCCTTTTAAGAAGAGAAGGAGAGATGCCTGGGTGCTCACACAAAAAGAAAAGGCCACTGTCAGAATGCAATAAGTTGGCAGTCACCAGCAAGTCAATGATCTCAGGAGAGATCAGTCCTCCTAACACCTTGATTTTTGACTTCCAGTCTTCAGAATCTAAGGAAAATAAAACTTTAAAACTACCAGTCTATGGTATTCAATTATGTCAGCCCAGACAAAATAATAAAGATGCTATGATTATATCACCAAGTGAGTGGATTTGGATAGGAGCAAGAAAATTCTTCTTTGTAAATATTTAGTTTTTTTTTATTGGTAAGGTAGATAACCTGGAGGTATCAAATATGAAATATTAAGGGAGGATAGGAAATATGGTCTCTAAGTGTGTTATATGCTATCTTAATGATTTTATCTGAGAATGAAAAAAAATTACATTTTGCAAAATGCAAAAAATATTCCAATTTGGTTTCATTGCTAACCATTATTTCTGTTTCTTAAAGAATTGGATAAAACAATTTCCCACATGCCCACTTACCCAGCAATTGCCCTTTTTTAGTCTTCATTCACTTTAAGCAATAGTAATTATTTCCAGATTCAAAGAAAAGAATAAGTATGTCATAAAAATGCATGCATGCTGGTTTGGTAATATTTGATCACTATTTAATATTTCCTAGGGGGAGATAGATAATATAGAATTACAGAATTATAAAATATAGAATTATCTGTAGGGAAAATAATATTGACTGATCACTATCTATTTGTAAATTTTTGTTTGCTTGTATCTTTCCTCAATGAAAGAGATGGGGTAAAATATAAAATTGAATAATGTAGATAATTGAATACCTATCTTCATTATTACATTACTTAACTCTGATAAACAAAATATTCCTAAAAATGCATGTAGATATGGTACAGTACTTTAGAACATGTTTCATACTCCATTCTGCACAATTCATAGATTTTGGTTTGTATTCATTGAACTTTTCATCCACAATATTGCCTCTTGCCTCTATTTATAACTAAGGTAAACACTTCATAAAAGTGTGACTAAACTCACAGATATAGTTGTTTTACATATAAACACTATAATAGGTTCAATTTGAATTTAGAAAATCATATTAAATATATCAATGTTGAGTGAAACTGCAAATGACTATTGACCTATTAATATAGATGAACAATAAGTGCATATTAAAATAAACTTTATACTTCCAATACATATTACTTTTGTATTCTACCCTATCTGGTAAATGAAATATCATATATGCACTATGAAATTTTCTGAGAACAGGACAATTCTCAATATTGGCTTTGACTAAATACTGGAGTAATTGATAGTAGTGTATTTCTGAATTTAACACGTTCATGAAACATATACATATTTTCAGTTAAATTGATTCCTTTTCATAAGATTCATGTGGAAATGGGCACGGTGGCTCATGCCTGTAAGCTTCATCCTATGAAGCGGCTGGGGCTAGGGATCATGATTTGAGTCCCGCTTGGGGCAACACAGCGAGACTTAGTCCCAAAAAATAGCTGGGCGTGGTGGCGTGTGCCTGTAATCCCAGCTACCTGGGAAGCTGAGGCTAGGGATTACTTGAGTCCATGGTGCTCCGGGCACCGGGCAACGTAAACCTGCGATTCCACATGCAAAAATAGCGAGACCTAGTCTCAAAAAAAGAAAAAAAAAAGATTCATGAGGGGTACAAGAATGCAATTCTCTTAAAATTGATTATTTTTTCTGTCACAGTGACAAAGAATTATGTACTTTTACTCATTTTTTTCTCCCTCATCTCTAACTTCTCCTCTGTTTTTCTCTGATGCTATTCAACCAGGTGCTTTGTCCTCTTATTTTTTTCAGTAAAAAGTCAGTAATACTCATAGATGATGATGCATCTATATGAAAAGAGGAAACAGCTTATCTCACTATTTTTATTTTTCTTTGGAAGGTAAAATGAGAACATAGCATAGAGTAAACCCATAAAAAGCTTCATTCTTCTATCTGTGGTGGTTTTTTCAATGCTCTTCTATCAAACATACAAATCAGAATGTCTCTCTCCATATGGGTGCCTACATTGGAAATCACATGTATTAGTTTCCTAAAGCTGCCCTAACACATTTCTATGGACACAATCTTTCAAAACAGCATATTTAATTATACTGCTTTGGAATTGAGGCATTTAAAGTCAAATTACTGGTAAGTTTATGCTCCTTTTGGAAGCTTCTGGGAAAAATATGTGCCCTTGCCCTATTTATCTTTGAGAGGTTATTTGCATTGCTTCCTTCACGATTCCTTCACCCTTTTGTTTATATCATCCCATTTCTGTCTCTTGACTCTAATACTCCTGACCCCTTAATAGCTACCTTGCTATTATATCAGACTTACAGATTCTTTCTTCCTCAATATTCTTCATTTAATTATATCTAATTATGTCTGGAAAGTTCTTTATACTATATAGTGGAAATTAAAAATAAACTTATTTGGTGAACAGCATTCTAATAAAGATTGATCTAGTTACTCAAATATCTAATCTTATATGAAACTAGTACCAACCTTAAGACTTCCAATAAGGTGAATTTATTATTTTTCTCTCTTCTTCCCTAACATATATAGGGATTTTCATGCTAAATGTAAAATATTTCATGTAACACCTTCATGATTCTAAACTTACCTATATGTTTAGCCTCTAAATTGGTACCTATTAGTCTTGATCTTTCTGTTTCAAATACATTTGCCTTTCTCTATTCCAATCTGTCTCATACTTCCTCTATAACACTATCTCATTCTGAGAAAATTCTAGTTATCTTTCAATTTAAATATCACTTGCATAGGAACATTTTTGAATATGTAGACTGTCTTGAATATATGCATTTGCAGCATCTTAAATTTACTTGCAATAGCAACATAACTGGAGTCATTTACTTGCAATAGTAACATAAGCGGAATCATTCATTAGGATATTGTTATATAATTACTAATTTTATTACTTGAGTGAAAATTCTATTAAGGTACCTCACAATGTCTGTAATTTAATCATAATGTATTCTATCCCCAGTGTACATATGTATTCAATCAATATTTGAAAATCACAAGAAATCATGTACTTGTCAGGACTCTCCTTTCTTGCTAAATATATAGAACACAAATAAACTGAGAATTTCAGAAGCAATGCTAATGTGCTAACTTAAATATCTGATAAGATTTAAAATGAAATGTCTGATATGGTATTTATTAGTAATCAAATATTGTTATTGTTTGAGTAATGTATTAATCTTTGAAAAATTGTATAATCTAAATGGATGATCAATGTCCCAGATGAATTACGTTTTTATGAAATCAAGGCAAATGTATTACAAACATATACAATGATCTTTAGTTAAACAAAACATAGCAGAATGAGTAGCAGAATAGCAATTCAGCTTCAGTTAGCTAAGTAGATACATACTGTCTTTCATTTCTTCTTTTTCATTGTCGATATGCTCAGTTGGGTTCCCTAACTTCTGAAAAGGTGAAAATACCAAAAATATCAACTAGAATTTTTGTAACAGTAGGTTTTTTGATTGATATCCTACTGTTCCAAATCTGAGGGTTTATGGAGAGTAGTAATTATTGTGTTCTGTCAGATGTCCCAGAGGGAGAATAAATAAGAAAAATAGATGCGCTAAGATGTTTTTCATTCAGGTAAAGAATTTCATTTTGGTTACTAGTCAAAATAAAATTCCTTGTTCCTTGGCTTTTTTCATGCCATGATTAACTTTTAACTTGGCTATTCATTTAACCTTCAGTTTGGGTCTACTTTTATCTACCAACTCTTATTAGACTTACCCAAAAAGGAAGTCATGTTTTAAACATCACATAAAGAACAAAATAAAAAACACATTTTCAATGGCTTTTTATAAAAATATCTGTAAACTGAATTATAACTCAAGCCTCAGTTAAAGTCTACTAGTTTTTATATACTCTTCTTCAGATGTACAAAGTCTTAAAATCTTTTAACTATTTTCTAAATTATAGTCACTATTTTAATCTTTTCAAAAACCAGATAGATACTCTGATGCCAAAAATTTAATGTAAAGTTAGACCCCCTATTTCATTTCTAATCTGTTAGAATGATAACATCATGTTTGAATAGATATCACATTCACAGTTTCATCTGTAGTGCATGGGATCAAGATTTGAACAGAGCTGGGTCCAAAAAGCTCCTATAAAGAGTAAACATGTGCTAGAAAGAAAGAATGAAATAATCATGAATGAAATAATTTTTTTTTGCTTTTAGTCTAATAATAATAGATTTAAAGGTGACATCAAATAAATCAAGTGATTCTTTTTTTTTTTTTTTAATTTGGATACAAAACTACCAGTATACGCTGAGAAGTCAAATTATTTGTCCAATTATTTCTTTCTGGTTAAAATGAATTGAGTTATTTAATATTAATATATTTCTACTTACAACTATATGTTTAAGGATTGATTAGATATTCAATCCACCACTCCAGTAAAATCTGTATACTCACAAGCTGAAAATCATCTCTAAAACTATTGAAAAAGTTTGAAAATGATAGTAAAAACTAATTCAGAAGATCGCCTGGTGAATGATTTTATCCAGGCATTTCTGAAAAGTTAAAGAAAAGACATTGTGTCTAACTGGGCATTATTATTAATATTTTAACCAAAGTAAGAAGCACACACCTACCAGTGATTAAATCCTGAGTATTATCACCACTTAACATTTATTGTTTTGTCTTTTCACAACTTCTACGCCTGGTTCTGCATTCTAGGGCCAACTTAGTATCTATTCTGAAATATGGAAGAATTTAAGAAAGGTGTATTAAGTGCTTTACCACACAATCAATTTTATTGCCACATTTCAAAATCATAAAATATTTAGACATGATATATTTGAGTAAATTAATAACGAATGCATCTTTGTAGAATATTTTAAGCTACTACAGTGAAATAGAAATTTTTTCTAATCAAAACAGATGTGTTATTTCCCCAAACCACCCATTACATTTAAGTTCTTTTCCATAACGTTAAAGCATCTGTTCCATATAATACTATGGTAAAATCAGTTTTGTTGGCACTGTTATTTACAATAAAACTCTAATTTAAAAGAACCAGTTAAACAATCTAAATGGGAACTTCTCAAATTTGATTGCATGTTAAGGCTGAAGAGTGTATTTCTTATTTTCTTTTTATATATTTTAATTAAATTTTTCTAACATCATTGCATAATATTTCTTAGAAATTTAACAAGGGGAAAAAGTTAAAAGACAATGAAGGAAAAGATAACAATAGAATAAAAGAAAAACATAAATTTAAAACTTTTCCTAGACTAGTGTATTTTTCTTGGATAAAATCCTAGTTAGAGAATTAATCATGTATATCCTTTTGAAGACTTTCTTTTATACTTTTTGAGATATAGATCTTGTTAAAAAAATGTTATCATATGAAAAGTAAATGATGTCATACCTAACAATGTAAGTAGCGACTTAAATAGCTCTACTAAAGTAAATATAAATATTGTTAATAAATTGTTAAACTGTCCATGGACCCAAAAATAGAGTTTGACATAAATATTTGAAAACACGGAGTACAACATCATTTTGGTGACAGACCCCTATTTTATTTTTTCCTTATTTTTATTTACTTTCCTTCTTTTTTTACTGATGTAACATCTTATATTTTTTGCTAGAATTTCAGAAGTATAGAACAACCCCCCCCTCAGATATTGTGATAGTAATGCACCCACCACCAAATCACCCAGTTTCTACCACAGTAGTCCACTGTACAACACATTTTCAAATTTGGTTCTTTGTTTGTTTTATCATAGAAACATCTTTAAATCACAGTTCAAATATAATGACTTGCAGTTTGTAGAGAATTTTTTTTTTATATATAGAAAGGGAATTCATCTTATTCATTATATGTCCTCTTAAAACTAATGTTGTCAAGACAAAAGAACAGACAAAACTAAACCGAAACAAATTCTGGAAATACGAATGAAGAACTGAAACTACCAGAGGGCAGGTGTTCGTATGGGGAGTCAACGGGGAAGGTCCCCCAATGATCTATGGAAAACTGTGTTGGGTAATAGGCGAGACATATATATATTTAAACCTATTACCTCAAACCAATGTTACAAAATATTGTTAGGAAATTATATATCTAATAAATGCTATCTTAAAAATTGTATACTTATTAATAGCTTTTCTTGGTAGCACTTCCAATTCTATTTGTATTGCACACACATTAGGTCAAAATACTGAAGAAAAATAGTTTATTTGTGTCAGAGTTTAAATTTTTTGGTTATCTATACAGGTTTAGTGATTGCCTGATCAACTAAAATCATAACATAATGTGGGGAAAATAACTTTTTTTTCTCTCGTTCATTTTGAGAAACCAACAATTTAGGTTTTATTATGTGTATATCTATTAATCATTTCATGTTGTCAAATCTATATCCACTAATAAATTAGGAAACTTGAATATCCCTTAGTATGCAATAGCTTATCAGAATTCAAAAATATTTTTGTTATTAAGAGTGAAAATATTAACTGCACTAAAATTTTTACATCAAGAAAATCTCAACATTCTGTTAGATGATGTTTAATATTGTGAGAAGAGATTGTAACAAGAATCTGAAGTACCAAGAACATAAAACTATGACTGTTGAGTAATTCAAAATTGGTTTTAAAATTGTAACTACAAAGTATTACCCAAATAACAAAGAATTTGGTGGTGACATTACAGAATCAGTAAGAAAAGAAAAATCATAAAAATGAGACCAAAACTAAGGAATAATTTGTAATGTTTTCTTGTTTCTTTTTAAAATCTGTGAATTTTTTTCAACATTTCCACTGACATATAATGAGTTAATTCAGGATTTTCTTCAGTGGAGTATTGATTTGAATCATCCCTGAAATAAGGAGAGAGTGGGATCAATGGCTTTTGAACAAGACATTTCTTATACCTTATTGTCACTAACTTGAACATAATTATAGACTTCTTGTCTGAAACATGAAAGGTTGGATAAGAACCTTTCCAATGATATAATGACACCAATCAAGGTAGTTGATTTATGTCAAATAATTAGAGATATCATGAAATGGGTAAAATGAGAGCAGCCTCCATCATGTTATCAGTATTAACTGTGGAGGTCCTATCTTGAGGAGAGAAAGGTGAGACAGAGAAGAGAGAGAAAGAGATCAATCAAAGCTGATCAGCAAGGAGAACAGTCAAAGCTTGTATTTTTTGGACTTTTTCAAATTGTGGTAAGAGTTAGACTATGGTAATGAGAGCAGTGTTCAAGCTCTCTGACCCCTTGTATTGATTACACTGAGAATAGAGTTTGGGCAAGAGATGTATCCAGGACACAATTCAGGCACATAAATCCCCCTGGAATTCCAAAAACCCTGCCTGAATGAGCAAACTCATTAGGCCTAATTATTTGATCTTGCCATGCACTCTACCTCCCTTATAAAGAAATGATTGCAAGTAATAACACTTCTATTCAACAGCATAGCAAGTTGTAATACATCAACTGTCAGTGTTTATTCCAAGATAATATAATAGGATACATCCTGCATTCCAGAAAAATGTAGAGATCTCCCTTGTAGACTTAGCTGAAATAAATATTTTGTTCTATCTGTCGTGCTATAAAATGTGATATAGTAAATTCCCCAAAATTGATCTGGATTGGATATCATGTTATTCCATCCAGAGATATAGTCAGTTTATATGCATAGTGGAATCAATTTAATGTGGACAGTTTTATATTGAACAAATGTAATTTTGAAGTATCTGAGCATTACAATACAGTTTACATTTACTTAAATTGGGCAACTGAAACTTATAATGCCTCAGAAACAAACATGATTCCTTTACTTGTGCTGGTGAATATATAGGCTTTTACAATAGTTCCTTAAGTTCATCTATAGTTGGAGATGTTGTAGAAACAGAATTAATCATGTAAGAAAAATGTTAAAATCTGCTCAATCTTGATGATTTTTCTGATTTTTTTGTTCTACTGTTCAAAAAGTGAAAACCACGATAAGCCACAAAATTGTATTACTTTATGTTTCCGTTAAATATAGTATTTCCTATTAATGCAATGCATCTTGTAAACTGTAAGACTATAACTAGTTTATTTAAAATTGTCAGAAGACTGAAATATAGAGCAAGAGAGGGGGGGAAATCTGGGGTGGTATGGGCACAAAAGATTAAGATGACCTTCACAGGTAACAGGGTGGTGGGAGAATCCTGGTGGGGAGGAGGAGGAGGAAGAGGAGGAAGAGGAGGAGGAGGAGGAGGAGGAGGAGAAGGACAATGGTACAGATTTAATGGAATGACATGAAATCAGAAAATTGGATTTTTGAAATCTTCCTGTCTATTTTCTACATTTGTTTCATGCAAATATATATATATATATATTTTATCATGCAATTTTTATTAAAAAAAACAGATATCCTTCATGCAGTAAGTGGTTATGCAAAGGAAAAAAATAAATACTTGTAAATACCCTCAAAGTTTTTGGAACTTTATTATAAAAGTAGTAAAGGGGGTATAAGATTCAAAATTATTTTGTATACTTTTTCCTTATCTCCAATAGGTCATCTTTCACTTAAGACAAGGGATCAGGAACTACTGGGGTTTTTGTAGTTAGCCATTCATTAAACAAATTTAGTAAATATTTGGTAAGATCAGTAGCATTTATATAAATTAATCTAAATAACTAAAACTATGAAATTAACCATATAATTTGATTAGTGACAAAACAAGAATAGTGAACACTAGAATTACTGCTACTATTATGAGTCACTCAATATTTAATAACTTGTAGGAATAATATACAAAACATAATAATTACAACTCATTATTATAAAATGCATGATATAGTAACTAAAGGGTTGTATAACTGATTCTACAATTTGCATTTTTCAAAACCTATATGAGAAACTCACACACATTCGCTTGTGAGAATCCCTGCATACTAATCTAACCACAAAAGGAATCAAATATTACTTAGATTTTACTAAGGTTACTGTCTACATAATATAACTTAGGTGATGCATTTCCATCCCACTCAAAAAAAAGTATGATAATATACCCTACAAGCTATTTTGAATATATTTTGTAAAATAATTAATATACACATCATTTATTGTAAAAATAATTTCACATAATACCTCATCTATCTGTCTAGTATATATTTAAAGATATAGTTTCAATAGTCTTTTTATGTTTTTTCTCAAAAATACCTTTTTCCTTTATGATGTTTCTTTGATTTTTTTTTTCTCATACCATGGAATATCTCATTAGATAGCAAAATAGTCATGTATTTTTTATCAAAATAATAAATTAATTGAAGAAATTGTGTTTAACAATTTTGTTTGAAATTAAAGGTCTTCTCAAATATAGTCTATTGGAAATATGTGAGAACTTTAAAAAGTAAGCTACCAGTTTCTAAAATGTTTCTCCAGCTTTTGTGGTGTCACTGGTTTTTTTTCTATTTGAAAATATAGGTGGACTAGTGACTATCATCAACTGTTCAAAGAGGTTAACTTTCATTCAAAAAATGTATATTTAGCATTCACAGTGTCACAAATGAGAAATAGACAGTGGTATGGCCAGGCATGGTGGCACATGCCTTTAATTGCTGCCTGCGGAGTGAGGTTGGGACCAGGAATTGCTTGAGTCGGCAGGTTCAAGACCTGCCCGGGACAACATAGCAAGACCTGGTCCCCAAAAAACAGCTGGGAGTGGTGCCCACCTGTAATCCCAGCTACCTGAAAAGCTGAAGCTGGAAATCGCTTGCATCCATGGTACCACAGGCAACATGAGCCTGTGGTTCTCTGGGCAAAATAGCGAGACCTAGTCTCAAAAAAAAAAAAAAAGAAAAGAAAAGAAAAAAGAAAAAAAATAATGGTAATTTGTCTTATTTGTCTTATTTCATTCAACAAGGTTTCCTAAACTATGAAAATACACCATATTTTTTGAACACAGAATTTTAAATTCATTATGAATATAAATGATTCCTTTCACCTAATAGCTAGTATGATATTTCCCAGGCAGTTACTTCACTGTGATTCTTTCTTTCTCATTAAAGTAAAATTAGAGTAAAATAATGCATGTATTGCTTCCTTACATATTAGATGCACAATAAATATATTTTAAAATCTGGACTTGCAATTTACTATAAAATATTCTCCTTTATTGTGTGTATTAGTATTTTAGTGTATACTTTTTTGAATCCAATTAAATCTAAGTTGCACTAAATGAATGAGTAAGTTGAGTAAAATTAATTCTGTTACAAATAGCATTTCAGTGGGGGTCATAGAAGTATATGCAATTAACCTGGACTATAATATATAATAATTAAAAATATCTGAAAATTTTTTCAAAGATTAATTTTTATATAAATTGTCATTATGTCTTTATTTAATACATTCACTATATAATTTAACATATTTGATATATACTTTTATAGGATTTGTCATTTAGAAGTTTAACTAGTAAGCATTTTTTAATAATGACATGTCCAAAATAAATGTAATTTTTGTGGTTGGATTTTCACAAATATTTATTTAAATATTGAATTATCACTTCATGTTTCAAAACTGAAAAGTCAAGTTTTATTTTATTTCCCTGTAACTTATTTTAATATTTTAAGGAATTTATAGGAAAGTTAGTCACTTTCCCATATTTTATCCACAAGTTTGAAAGTCACCTTTGTCATTATACTTAACATTGCCAAAATCTCTTGACTATATTTCTGACTATATTTTAAACTGCTTTTTTTAAAAGTAGTGTTGGTATACAACCCATATATGAATCAGAGATACAATGGTTAATTTTGTTTATAATTGCAATACATTTGGTTATATACTTTCTGAATTTTGAATTTCTCAATTTTATTTTTTGATAAAATACCCAAGTTTTTCTTCATTTTCTAGGAAGAATTAAATACATTTTTATTTATAAATTTAAATATATTTTATCAAAGCCAGGCATGGTGGCACATGCCTTAAGTGGCAGTCTAGGAAATCGAGGCCAGAATCAGGGATCACGGTTTGAGTCCCACTCGGGGCAATGTAGTGAAACCTGGTTCCAAAAAATAGCTGGGTGTGGTGGCATGTGCCTGTAATTCCAGCTACCTGGGAATCTGAGGCTGGGGATTGCTGGAGTCCTTGGTACCCCGGGCAACGTGAGCCTGAGGTTCCAAGTACAAAAATAGCTAGACCTAGTCTCAAAAAAAAAAAAAAAAGTGCTTTATCAAAATATTGACAATTGCACCATTGCATGTTCTGCAATAGAAGAAACTGCTAACTTTGACTTGGTGGTACATTACATTGACAAAGAAAACACTAGCTTTCCTGTATGAAAGGAATCATTGATTAGTTCCTTCCCTCCTCACTATTTTTATTCATATACTCTTTTCACTTATGTTTAGAGAGTAAAATGAAATATTACCTTAGGGATTCCAATCTGAAAGATCTAAGTTGTTTACTGCTTTCAGAGACTAACACACAAACATTGCAAAGATAGACATAAAGTCAATTAAGAGCAGGTTCAATCCTCAGAGGGAAGACTCATTTGATAAATATTTAGTGAATGGTTATTGTATGTCAAATAGCTGCTCTAGGTTTGGGGAGTCAAAAATTAGATCCTCAAAGACTTTAGAAAGAGTAGCACAAAGGCAGGTAAATAAATCATTTCTGCTTATATTAATCTGATGGATTTTTTTTCTTGTTACAAATATAAGAATTTTTAAGACTTGAAATATTCTTGAAAAGTCAGAAAAATCAAGGCCCAAGAACAACACTTGAATGTTTGCTATTGATGGGAGAAGTTTCCTGCTAAATGAATGATAGAAAAGATTGAATTGAGAATAGTCTTGATTACTCATTGCATGCCATATGCTTAACAAGAACAGCAGAATATCAAAAAAATTTGTGTAATTGACTTCACTAAATATCTAAGCAAAAAGAGTGCAGAGGCTTCACCGTGAAAACAAACACACAAACAACTTCCAAGAAATGGATAGAAAAGAAAAACAACAGGTGGATTTCTCCCTAAAATGATGAGTATTTGTTGAGTTGTTCAAAGATAGAAGTGTGATCTCATTCCTTATTAACTACCATTATGACACAAACATTTAAAAGAAACATTTCTTAACATGTAAAAATGTAAGCAAGAGGTTACAAAATTGGGTGGAACTGTCACAGACGACACATAATTACTTCAAAGACTGGTGTTGTAAGTGAAATGTTTGCTCAAGGGCAGTAGGCCCTAATTTTACAAGACACAAAAGCCAAAATGTTTTATATAAGCAGGTTTTAGTGGAAGAGATAAATTATAATCAGACTCTAAGTTAAAGAAAATAGCAAACAGTTAGATATATGTGAGCTAGGTGTTTGTGAACACTGCTTAGACTGGGAACAACTTTTACTTACTTCTACATAATATATTATGTTACCAAATTAAAATATCAACATATAATTGATATATATATATATACATATCTTTTCAAAAGAAAACATGGTTGTATATGAAATATCCATAATTTAATGATGATCTTAAATGTAAATTAAATTATTATGTGAGAATGATATATGTAAGTCCATGTAAGACCTGTCTGTGCACTCTGTTTTGTTTATGGGACACAGCTTGGAACTTAAGTGATAATAAATGATGCTTAATAACAAGACCCTTAATAAGAAGAATAGAAAAAAACTAGGAGATAAAATACATTATAATTGTACACACACACACAATTTTTATTGTTGTCTCAAAGATTGATTTAGAGGTATATGCTATCACCCCTGTACATTTTACCATACCACACCCACCACGAAGCCACTCATAGTCTTCCACTATATTCTGGACTCCTTCCATGTCTGCTCTCCTACTCTGGTAACCTTGATTCTACACTAAGAATTCTAGGATTTGTTATTGGTTTGGTTTTATTTGACTGGTTGTTTGTTGCACTGTATCATATTGATAAACCAAAATTTGCCTTTCTCCGTCTGAATTATTTCCTTTAGTATAATCTCCCAGTTCCATAAATGTTTTTATAAATGACAAGTTTGTCTTTTTGATAGCTTTTTATAGCCAATACAAAAAGAGATACACAGGTGGAAAGGTAGGTAGGTTGGAAGGTAGGTAGGTAGGTAGTTTGGAAGGTAGGTAGGTAGGTAGGTAGGTAGGTAGGTAGACAGGCAGACACATAATCTGGTGTGTGAGCATTTCTTTTTCTCCTCATTTTCACTGACACTATTGTGTCTGGTCTTTTTAATATGAACTATGTCCACAGGAGTCACAAGGTATCTTTTTGTGGTTTGAGTTAGCATTTCCCTGATAACAAGTGATGCTAGACCTGTTTTTATGTGCCTTTTTATCACTGTATCTTTCAATAAAAACCTATTTAGTTTCCTTTCCCATTTTGGCGGGTTGTTTTCTTTTTTGTTGAGTTGCATAAATTCTTTGTAGATCTTATATATTATCCCCTCACTGGATATATGGTAGATAGCTTTTTTTCCTTTACCACAGTGACTTTTAGTTTTAGTGGTAATTCTTTTGCTGTGTAAAAGCTTTTAAGTTTGATGTAGTCCCAATTGTTTTTACTCTCTTTTGTTCCTCTTGCTGTTGGGAGTAAATTCATAAAAACATCACTGAAGCTTTCCATTTTGAGTTAATTTTTGTGTATGATGTGAGTTGGTTTTCTTGTTCCATTCCTTTTCATACAACTGTGCAGTTACTCCAACACCAAAAACACCACTTAGTGAAGAGACTATCCTCCCTCCTATGTCCAGTGTATACTCTTGGCTCTTTATAAGTGTGGGTTTATTTCTGCATTTATTCCAGTGGATAAAGAACTTATATTTAAGATATCATTTAATACTCACAAAAAACAGACTAAGAAATGCAGATAAAATTTTTAAGAAATTTGCTGATCTATCCACATTGGAAAATTGAGGACTTTAGACCATATCTAATCTTACATCCTCAGTTGTCTATCATAGATATCTATGATGAGAGTAAATAACATTCCAAATAGTCATATATGTGTGTGTGTGTGTGTGTGTTCAAAACTAAACAAAGGTATGTTCACAGTTGCAAGCTTTAGTTTAAGATCTGAGTCTAAGCTCTCAGTGACCATATGAGTAGGAGAAATGCTAAAAGATATCTTAACATCTTATGAACCTTTAAGCTATCTATTACTATGATATGTATAATCTTATTGGTTCTGTTGCAGGACAACTATGCTTAAAGCAACACTAGCTTGAATATCAATCATTAAAGTTTATGTTTTACTACTAGCAATGCAAGTTTGTCTTTAGCTTTTCTATCTTTTCTCTGCTTAGTGTGCAATAGAAACCCTTTTATTTAGCTCTCCAATTATTTTTTTATGATGACCTTTTTTGTTTTATGCATGTAAAGACTTTGTAACACCAACTATTTTAAGATAGAAATATCTGAAAAACTTGTCAATACATATATCAAAACAACACTTTTTGATTTGATTATTTTGGGGAATCAGTTTTGATTATTTTGGGGAATATACTCATAATATTACCAACATTTTGATAGGAATGCATATAATTTCCCCTGATCATGTTCACTAATCACATAAGTATAAAACATTTTGCAAACCCATTACATACTGATAGGCAGTTTATCAATGTTTCTCTTCATTTTAATTGTAGACCCTCTCCGAAGCAAGGACTAGGCAAGGACTGAGTTTTGGGGGGGCCCTGGAAAAGTCAAGTAGGAGACCATCAGCTCACACCCTGAAGCCCAAAAGCAAACTTAGAAAACAAGGACACTCACTACCCAAGAGCCTCAAGACCCAGTCAAAAGGAGATATACAACAAGCTTAGATGCTCAGAGGCACTAAAAAAGATTTAAGATTCCATCAAGCTGAAAGAGGATAAACAATGAAAAATAAGACAGACAATACAATAGAAACCACATCTAGTCACACATCCACTCTCTGAAAAGGAACTTGCCCCCCCCCCACAATAGACAACTGAAACAAGATATAATCATCACAGCAGCAAAAGCACAAAGGCAGTGTTAACTACAACTAGGTAGGCTTCAAGTTGCCTAACACTAGAGCAGTAGTCACTTAATACATAGAGCAATTCCTAAAGGAAAACACAAAAAGGAGGGAGAATATAAATACTCAAGCAAGCCCTAAGAAAATAACTCACCACCAAAGGATAAACAATCTGCAGAAACCAACATGGATAACATGGAAGAAATGACTCATATGTCAGACAAAGAATTCAGAATCAACATGCTAAAAGCACTCAAAGAGGCCAAGGAAGAGGGGGGAAAAAGGGGAAGCAAGAGGCACCAGCTTTCAACAAACTAAAAGATGTAGAAAATATAAAAAAGAATGCAACAAAATGAGCAGTATAATTGACATACAGAAAAATGAAATAAAACCCTAAATAAGAAACTTCAGGAGATGCAATGCATAAGAGGAGCAATAGAAGAGCTCAAAAATGCAGGGAAGAGCCAGGAGAGCAGATTAGAAGCAATTGAAGAAAGAATCACACACTAGAGGATACAGAAGTAGAGACAATGAAGAAAGAGAGAGAAAAATAAAGTAAGAAAATAGAAGAAAAATCAGAGATCTGTCAGATACCCCAAAGAAAACAAATAATTGGAATACCAGAAGGTGAAGAGAAAGACATAGGATCTGAAAGACTCTTCAATGAACTAATGGAGGAAAAATTCCCAAACCTGAAGAAATGAAAATAGACATACATGAAGCAAAAAGGACATCAAACTACTTTAATGAAAGAATAAACACAGCAAGACACATCATAGTGAAACTTTCAAAAGCCAAAGATAAAGAAAAAATTATGAGAGTAACAGAGAGGAAACAGATAACGTACAAAGGAAAACGGATCAGAATGACCTCAGATTTTTCAGAAGAGACACTCCAAGCAAGGAGAAAATGGGGCCACATCTTCAAAAGACTCCAAGACAAAAAGTGCCAACCAAGAATATTCTATCCAGCAAAACTGTTCTTCCTTTGTGAAGGAAAACTTAGAACCTTCCCAGAAAAACAAAGCCTCCAGAAATTTGGTACCACCAAAACCCCTCTCCAAGAACTCCTGCAAGAAGCCATAAGATCGAAATCTGCAGAAGAATAAAAAGAATGAATAATAAAAAGAAAAGAAAGAAAAACCTAAAACAGAACCCCAAATGACCTCCAGAAACCTATTTTTAGATTCTCAAACATCAAAAATTACTCTAAATGTCAATGGGTTAACCTCATCAATCAAAAGACACAGAGTTGCTTTTGACAGACAGAATCCAACACTCTTCTGCCTCCTAGAAATACATCTGATTCCAAAAGGCAAGCATAGATTGACGGTAAAAGGATGGAAAACAATTCTAAAGCAAATTGCCCCCCAAATAAGGCAGTGGTAGCCATTCTTACAGCAGACAGAGCAAATTTCAAAATAAAAAAAATGTAATAAAGGATAAAGAAGGTTACTACCTAATGGTTCAAAGGCCAACCAGCCAAGAAGACATAACAATTATCAACACATACTCACCAAATGAGGGTGCACCAGGATTCATAAGACAGCTACTAAAAGAACTGAAATCAAATATAGATGAAAACACAAATGTAGTAGGAGCTTCAACACCCCACTCTCAACAAAGGACAGATTAAAGAAACAGAAGCTACACAAAGACACAAAAGATTAAAAGAAAACCTCGACAAAATGGAACTAATAGACATCTACAGGATGCTACACACACAAAGAAAATAATACACCTTCTTCTCAAATGCACATGGATCATTCTCTAAAATTGACCACATACTATGCCACAAGGCAAACATGAATAAATACACAAAGATTAAAATAATACCAACTTTTTTTTCATGCCATAAGGATATCAAATTAGAAATCAACAATGAAAAGAAAGTAAGAAGAACATCCAGCAGTTGGAGACTGAACAACATGCTACTAAAGGAAGAATGGGTAATCGAAGAAAATAAAGAAGAAATTAAAACTTACCTTGAAACAAATGACAAAAAAGACACAGCATTCCAAAATATCTGGGATGCAGCAAAAGCATATCTAAGAGGAAGACTCATAGCAATACAGGCCCATATAAAAAACCAAGAACATAACCAAAAAAACCCAACTTATCTATCAACTCAAAAAATTAGAAAAAGAGTAACAAAAAAACCCAAAACTCAGAAGAAGAAAGAACAAAAATAAAAAAGAAGAAATAAACAACCTAGAATCCAAAAAGACTATCCAGAAGATCAACATAACCAAAAGCTGGTTCTTTGAAAAAAAAAATGAATAAAATTGATAGGCCCATTGCAAAGCTACAAAAGAGAGAGAAAATTCAAATAAACAGAATCACAAATGAAAGAGGAGAAATTATAACAAACACAAAGAAATCCAAAGGATAATAAGAGATTACTATGAACAACTATATGGAAATAAATACAGCAATCTGGATGAGATGAATAGATTCTTAGAAAGCTACAACTCCCCAAAATTAAACAAAGAAGATATAGAGAATTTAAATAAACCAATCATAAGCAGTGAAATTGAAGTATTCATCAAAATTCTACCGAAAAACAAGAGCCCAGGATCTGATGGCTTTACAAATGAATTCTACCATACATTCAAAGATGAAATAATGCCTTCACTACTGAAGCTTTTCCAAAAAATTGAGAAAGAAGGAAAACTGTCAAACACAATCTGCAAGTTTGAAGACATCTTTCTTTGACAACATCTTTCTTTGAAGCTTCTTTGGAATGCTTCAGCTCTTCCATGCCGTCTTCTCCTTGCCATATAGGAGTAGAAGAAACTTTACAATTCTCGACCCATCAGAGTTCACTTTCTTCTCAGGCCTAACTTTTGCACGGCCTCTTCCAGACGCAAGTCAAACTCAGCAAAACAGACTCCAACATGGAGTTCAAATCTGCAAACTTCTTAACTGCCATTAGCACACATGCAGCTAGCCCGGCCCAGCCATGGGCTACAGGCCTCTGGCCTTGGTCACATGGCCAAACTCACATGGTTCACATCTCCCTCTTATAAAATGGCCAAATCTAAACTTGAATCTCCATCTCCATTCCCATCTTTGTTCTTTTTTTCTGTCTCTCTCCCTTCATATATATATATATATATATATATATATATATTTATTTATATTTATATTTATATTTATTTATTTATTTATTTATTTATTTATTTATTTATAATTTATATTTATATATAATTTATATATATTTATATTTATATATAATTTATAATTTATATGTATTTATATATATTATATATTTATATAAGTTGTTTCAAACTTATATATATATATATATATATATATTCTGTTTTCCCACCTTATAGGAACAGCTCCTGAATCATTATATTACAAAGAAAAAAAATTGTTTCACTTCTTCCTCCCTCCTGCATCTCCCTGAAGGGAAATTCCAACTAATTCTCACATATTAGCATACCTTCCTTGAAATCTGCAATCTTAAACTGGAGACAATGACATGGGGCAGGGGTGGGGTGTGGGGAGGGAGAGGGGTTTGCCCATCCTATCAATTTGACCAGCAACTGCTCTCTTGGGAATCTACCCAAAAAGAGACCTCAATGTGGGTACAAAGGACACCTGTGCTCGGATGTTTACTACAGCACTATTTATAATTGCAAGGACATGGAAGCAACCTAAATGCCCAAAACAGATGACTGGATGAAAAATATGTGGTATATACATGATGGAGTACTACTCATCAATTAAAAATGACAATTTGATGATTTTATGACAGCATGATGTACTTAGAAAAAATCATATTAGCAGAAACAAGTCGAAAAGAAAAAAAAAACAGAAACCAAATGGTTTCACTAATATATGGGATATAGTGAAAAAATAAACAAAAGCCTTGAGGAAATGTCAAAACAAGCTAAGCACCAAACTGAAGCACACAACTTTGGGCAGGGGGTAAAGAGAGGGAATGGAGAGGAAATTGGGGGTGGGTGGGGCGTAAATCCCTGGTATTACAATGATGTGAAATTTATATATAAATAAATTTTAAAAAATAAATTTGACTTTATCCATTGTAATAACTTGATACATCATTACTGTTCCATTGTTAGATTCAATGTAAAATTATGGCAAACTGTAATTTTTATTTCTTACATAAAAATAAAAACTTCTAGTCCCCAGATTAATATTTATTTGATTGATTGGTTGGTTGGTTGTTTATTCATTGTCGTGCCTGAGCCTATTACTTACCTGGCCTCACAGCAAGATCTTTTTTTTTAACATACTTTATCATAGGTTTGTTTAATCTGAGTTCAGTTACCAAAAATATGGATAAGCCTAACAACTTACTCTGGTTGAGGATCAGAGTTGGGTGAGAGTTTGAACCTAATTTTTTCTAAATGTGTATAGAAGTTCTACAGATACAGGGCAGTGACACAGTTAAAAATTGTATTGGCACCAAAATACCCTGGTGGGCAGTCAAGAAAAACCATGAGACAAAATGGGCAGCAAGAACAGCGGGCATGGCCAGGCATGGTGGCGCATGCCTGTAAGTGGCAGCTTAGAAATCCATGGCCAGGGCCAGGTTTCATGTTTCGAGTCCTGCCAGGGGCAAGTAGTGAGCTTAGTTCCAAAAAAATATAGCTGGGTGTGATGGTGCATGACTATAATCCCAGCTAACAGGGAAGATGAGGCTGGGGATTGCTTGAGTCTGTTGTACCCTGAGCAACATGAACCCATGGTTCCACAGGCAAAAAAAAACAAAAACAAAAAACAAACAAACAACAACAACAACAAAAAAAAAAAAAACAGTGGGCATATAAAAAGGAAGAAGCTAGGAGAGAAGAATAAATGGAAAGGGAGGAGATGAGACTGAGAAAACAGACCCACATGGCCTGGCCAGGGGAGAGTTGGTGAAAGAGAGAGTTGGTGGTAGCAAGGGAACATAGTGGCAGGCAGAAGAGTAGCTAGTATGGAGACTGTGGCAGTGTAGCAAGGTGGCATATTGATCTGGTACCTGGAGATGGCCAGGGATTTGGAAAGCTGATTTGTGCATCAGCAATTGTGGAAAACATTTGAAGCACCTTGGATCAGCAGAGAAGCTCAGAACACTGGAGAAGAAACAAAGGGAAGACGCCAGAGAAGGACATTTGCAGAGTCCCTGCCTCAGTTTTGGAGGGCCAAAAGGCACCATCTTGGACATGTGTCTTTGGGACCTTTGGGACTAAACATGGTGACTGGGGTAAGATAACTGGCCACTAGTGGCAGTAAGTTTAAACTACTTTTGTCTGGCAACTGCTGCGCATGAATGAGATGGATCTGGTAGGAAATCTGGGTGGCAATAGCCACATTTAAACAGTTTCTTTCCTGTGGCTTGTTGGTTGGTGGCTTCTGCCTCTTTTGCATCTGATTTCACTATCTTACTTTATTGTCTTTTCTCAATATTACCTCTTGCATCTATTGTTAAGTACCTCCCACATGGAGCTGGCTTTAATCTTTAATTTCTCTATGTATTAAATGTTCAAGAGAGGAAATATAAGAATGAATTAAAGCTGCTTCTTTCACTAACTATAACATTTGTCTTCTAAGGGTAAATGACATTAATATCTTAAAAGACTAGATAAATTGTGATGTTTGGAATAGAGAATTATGAAACTACATGCTGCAAATAATTTATCATAAAAAATTGATTGACCTCTGAAAATTATGTTATACAATTAGCATATGATGAAATAAACCAGGATGAAGTAAAACTTGATTACAAAGATATCATGCCCTATATAAATCATGTATCCTAAAGCACAAGATAAAAAGTAAAGGTAAGTGTAAATTAGGTATCAATAACCAATAAATAATTTAAAAATAAGTGAGATAAATGTACCACAAATCATTATATTTGAGGCAAGTCAACATTATAGTCATAATTGAGTCTATTTATACATTTGTACACCTCTGTTATTTTTGAAAATATGTTTCCAAAGCAAAGTTATAAGATCAGTAATTTGGTTTTACATTATAATGAAATAAGAACAAAGCACATATAATTGATATTTAAAGTTATTAGTGAAAGATAAACACATATAAAAATGTTAAATTGCATCTGTATATAGATATGTATATGGAAGTAAATGTCTACATGTGGTGTATTATTACTTATTCTATAAACAGTGTCTAAGAAAACAGAAAATGAAACAAGACCTTAATAATTTACCTTAGACATGGAAAGCATTCTTAATAATATTAATTAGTTTGTTTTTAATGTAATATTTCAACTACTTTAATATTAAAACATGCCATTCATGAGTTCCCCATGAAACATTAAAGAAAACCTTAATTTAGTGACTGTGATATCAGGGAGGAAAATTATTCCTATAGTAATAACCATAAATTGCTTGTGTGGAACACTGATGATATAATAAACTTTTTCTTAATTTTAATTTCCCAATTGTAATGTTATTGCACAGAAAGAAATTCCCAAAGATTTATTCAGTTAAATTGTGATGTCACCTTTTCCCATAGATGGTAATATACTACCCACTTCATCATTTTTAACTATGCTAATTTATAGCCCAATTTTAGGTATAGATGATTATCCTCTCATTATAGTTGATGACAGTTCCGGCAATGTAACTCCTTTAGAGCATCACTTAGAATATAGAATTGAAAATATAAATATAGCATTTTTATCTGGTAGCATTATAAACACAATCTCTCATTTCTTCTACAACTTAGGGATATAGAATAAAAGCACACTGCAACTCATTTAAGAAATTAGTTTGTATTTTAAAAAAGTTTCAGAAATTTAGTTGACTATATGAGTGAAAAAATCAGGAAAAATTCAGAAAAGGTCTGTTTCATATCTATTTCTAAAAAAAATTAAGATGTTTTTCTTTAAAGTCTAGTTGATTTGGTAAAAAAAAAAGGATGTTAAAATCACTAAAACATATATTTCCCAATTTTACTTTGTTTTTAGTTAGAGATATTTATTGAGTATTAGCTGACAAAAATTTTGATCATGCACCACAATTTGATATCTAAAGGATTTGAAAGATCTTTGCAAAAAGGTTTGACAGGAATCTGAAATATTGACCTGTGATTTTTTTTTTTTTTTAAGACACCAATACAAGAAGAGTGAGGGAATATCTTGTCATTGTCTACTACATTAACCTAGTGGTTCATGATATTTACTGGTAATCTGCATATGATGGCGGCTCTGCCTACACTTAAATTCAATGAATTGTATTCCTATTCTAAAGAAAACACTTGTTGTTTGAGTGATTGCAGGACATGAATCAGTTGTATGACAGATGTTCCCAATGCTATAGATATAGCTTCATTATGTATAATGAAGTATTATGTTCTTTCTGAATAATCATAACTTACAAAATTTACTCTTAATTTATTCAGCAACTGTATTTGTGTTTGAAAGCGATAGAAAATAAGTTCTTACATAGCAAAGACAATTGATACTTGGAAACACTTTTATCCATTTTTTTTTTAAATTACATAAAATTTATGTTAAGGCTACACAGATTTTTATGTCCTTAACCGCATAGTCATTCTTGAATTAATTCAAATAATACAAAATAAATTTACACGATAGAATTGTAGAAATAAATAATAGTTGTGATATGGCTTACTATCCTGTTATTTGGGTCAAGAAACTAAAAATAAAATCAACAAAGTAAGGCATTATCTTACTAGAACAACAATTTTAATAAGAATAATGGATATTATAATTTTCCTATTTCATCATGACCTATGAATAATGAATAACTCTATTATAGTTTTACCTCAATGATGGTAGGTAAATTCATATAATTACAAAAAGCTAAAAATAATATAATTATATAATTCACTATTTAACTGCATTGCTTGTAAATATTCTGTTCAAGTGAATGGTATTTGTGCTATAATCATAATTATATCCTGAGAGAAGTATGTATTCCTATATTTTGCCCCCTGCTTTCCACTTTATTTATTTATTATTATTATTATTATTATTATTATTATTTTTGAGACTAGGTCTCGCTATTTTTTTTTGCCCGTGGAACCACAGGCTCTCGTTGCCCAGGGTACCACCAACTCAAACAATCCCCAGCCTCAGCTTCCCAGGTAGCTGGGATTACAGGCACGCACCACCACGCCCAGCTATTTCCTTTTGGAACTAGGTCTCACTATGGGCCCCAGGCGGGACTCAAACCGCGATCCCTAGCCCTGGCCGCTTCATAGGCTGAAGCTTACAAGCACGAGCCACCGTGCCCGGCTGCTTTCCACTTTAGTAAAATAAAATGTTACTGGGTAAGAGTTTTGATTCCCTGCCTTAAGGGCAATGATATAAGATTATTGTTATGATTTACTCCATGTCTGGTATTTTCTTTGTCTTTCAACTCAGGTAAGACTGATCCATTTTTGGTTCACTTAGAGTGAACCAAAGATTTAATTAGTCAAGTTTTAATTACTGATTAATTAACCCTATGAATTTAAGTGATCTTCTTGCCACCAAGCAGTGAATTTAGGTGGTCACCAATTCAAAAATTTCCATAGAACTGAGCTGTACATTTCCTCTGTGTTCTGCTAAGATGAACAAAGTTGTCTACATAAAGAATAGAATAGCATCTACTTCCCTCTTCTCTCATTCCTTCTTTTATGTTTGTTTCTTTTTGTTTTGTTTTACTGATTCTTTCACACATTTAACAAGATCATAGGACATTTTGATTTTAGGTTTAACTCAAAATATACTGACACAAAGGTAGCAATAATTTTATTTATGGCATATTTTTCACTGTTAAATCTATTTTTTAATGTTCTACTACTATTTTTAGTTTCTCCATGAATTGTTTTTATTATATTTTGTGTAATATTTTATATAATATATCAAATGCCAGTTTATAGTTTGTAGTTCACCAAAGTATAGGTAAATATTTAGTTTGTTCTTACTTTTTGAGAATTACTCTTTTAAGGAAAATTACTTGATATATAGTGAGCTGAACACTTACAGGCTTTATCTTATCTAATTCACTATATAGATAAGAACTGAGGCTTAGAGATGTTATTTGATTTTCACAATTAGTCAGGGAAGGATTAAAATCGTTAATAGAACCATTGTTTGTTAGATCTAAAATCTTTATTCCAATTTTCTAATCAAAAAGGTATTTTTAGAAGGAAAATTACAACATCAGGCTTTCCAGATTTCTCATGCATTCTGTTTAAACATGCTATTTTCTTTTAAAAGCAATATATGAAGTTCTTAAGACTGTGAGATCTGTTCATTTTGCTCTAAGAGGTTAGATTTAAGAAGTGGGAGGTCATTACGAGTGCTGGGCATTAATTTTACAGTGTATGAAACAGGATCCTAAGATTAAACTTGTGCAAGGGTTACGTAGCTATGCATTATTGAATCAAAGGAAAAAAAAAAACAACACAATGTGTGAATTTCTTACAGATAATTATAAAACTGGCAGGCACAAGCAGAAATAAAAATCCTGAATTAGGGTCAAAGCAAAACGTTTAAATACAGGGAAAATTCACATGAATGAGTTTATGTGAGTTTTAGAATTGAAGATAAGGGTAGGAGATGGAAATTTTTATATTGTTTTAATACTTTTTGGAGAATACTTAGTCTTTTTTGCATAATTTTGGTACATTTCTGGAATCATGTCAGGCAATTTGTTAGCTAACCCATCTGTGTAAATCAATATATACATATCCACATATCTTTAAAAAGTTAATGTGGAATGTAGAACTATTTTCTGTAGCTATTAGCAAATATTTGATCATCTCCTTCAAGCAAATATCACTTAGTTTTAAAAGTAAAATGCTGTTTTTACTGTTCTTACTTATATTTTCTAATATGTTGTAAAGTAATATAACCTAACATAAATATTTCTTTGTACAACAGCTTCCTTGCTTCCATTACTTCCTCTTTTCATTGCCATTGTGTTGGGGGGACTTTGAAAACTACTCCCAAATATCACCTTTTTATCTTCCTGGGGATTAAATATAATTAACAAACTCCTCACATTTCTCCAAATCCAATTTAAAAATAGCTAATAAATTATTTATACTCATTTCAATATAATGAAATTTTAATTATATTTTCTAGAAAATATTTATTGTTTTTGTCTTTAAAACTATTCCGAGATGTGATTACCTGCCTAAGGTGGAAGTAAAAAACAATTTTGACTCAAAGGAATAAAAAGTAATAAAAAGGTACTAATATTGAACATTAAGTTTTTCAATGAGTGTTAAATGTTTCTTATTATTTTTATCAATATATTTTATGTTTAGAAGTTAATTGTGTGATATTAACTTTAAAATATTCTAAAAATGTAAGCTTCAGTGTTCATAATTGAATATATTTCTTGTAAATTATTAAGATATAAAATGGAGATTTTAATATGATAGCAACACAATTAAAATCTTATCTTTATTTCAAAGGAGAAAGTGAATTATAAAACTTTGCACAATAATTGTATAGAAGCTTTTTATTTTATAAAGTGTTTTCAAAATTTGTTGCATGTACTCTATTAATACTTTGGGAAATTTGAATGGGAATCAATATATTATCTTCCCTTTAATAAAAGACTGAATTATCATTATTTTCTAATGAACATCCATTTCTAAATTATGTACATGTACTGTTACCAAAATAAATTTCATTGCTATACTATAATGAATTATAATTTGAGAATCATGTCATGTCCCCAGCTTCAAAAAGGTGCTTAGCCACTGATTTGTATACTCCATTAATAAAATGTGTTTTACTCATAATGCTATGTATAAATAACTTTATTGTTAATATAAAAACTATTTTGGATATCCCAAAATAAAGTAAATCTAAAATATAATCAGAATTCATTTTGATGAATATTTAGTTGAGCTAAATTTATATTAAATATAATCTGAAATATATAAATATTTTATCAAGTAGAAGATGAGGTATCTAATGACGAGATAATCTAATCATCAAAGTGAATAAACAAGGAAAAGCATGAATTTGTTCTTATAGTCATAGCTAACTGTACTAAGTATAATTTTAATGACCTGATCTATTAATTATGATCCAATCTTAATTTGTTCTTAGTAACAAGGAAATGGTAACTGAAGATTACCCTATTAAGTCTGACACATAAAAGGTAATTGGTAAATATTTAATAATGGATATGTGCTGATAACTATAATATTATACCATTTGTCAGTGAAAATAAAAGACTTATATAGACACTATGTGCTTTTCTGTGACAATAAGTATGAAGGTCAGTAAAATAAAAATTAAATATTTTTATAAAATTTATACATACTACATATATTTTTTGTGGAATAGTAAATATAGTGTGCTATTATGACATTTAAAATGAGCTAATTATTTACATAATATTTCATTCAAAAATGTCATCAGCAAATTAAATTCAGTTATGAAATAATAAGGGCAAAATAACAGAGAAATGCTATTTATCTGAATAGTGTTTGTGGACTAGTTGAAAAGAAAAAAGATCTAGTTAAGTTTAATAGTTATCTGTGTTGAATCAAAGAAAAGAAATAAAGAACAAGATTCTGAGGAACAAAGTTTGTGAAAGGGCAGTTGTTTTTTTTTTTTTTAACTAAAAATCCTATTTTAATCTGATATAAAACTGGCAAAAGCCAGTTAAAATTAAACCTTAAGCTTCCACCCACTAGTTATCTTTGTTATTCAGATACCTTCTACTTGCCTGCCCCCACCTAGGGCCTCTTCCAAACTAAAGTCAAAAATAAAAAAAATAATAATAAAAAAAAAAAAACAACGAAAAAACAACTTTAAAACTTGTCTCTTAAATGGTTCCTAACAGCCTGCAGGCCTTGTTATTTAATTCCAAAGTCATACAAAACTCTTAAAGTGATCAAACTATTCATTACTAAGCAAGAAAGTGATTACCTAAAGATGTCTTAAAAAACTCTGGTTACCCCATCA
Organism: Uropsilus gracilis; assembly: GCA_004024945.1. Taxonomy (NCBI): domain Eukaryota; kingdom Metazoa; phylum Chordata; class Mammalia; order Eulipotyphla; family Talpidae; genus Uropsilus; species Uropsilus gracilis. The sequence goes on along the minus strand of PVHY01003265.1, from coordinate 16,986 downwards.
CATGTGCTACAAAATAAATATAAAAAACTCCAGTTACCGCACCATATGCCCTAACTGTCTTTTTAGTCTCTGGTCACTTCACCGCATGTCCAATTAGAGTCTACAAGCACATTTTCTAAAATGACATCTTTATTTTTCTCCTGTGGCGTCTGTTCCAGCTTTCTTCAATCTTAAGATCCAGGATGTGGTGTTCTTCCAGCATCTCTCTCAATTCTAGGCAGCAGAAAAACTCTAAGATACGGGAACCAACGTAGGGTCCATTTTCTCAGGCCTCGTTCACAACCTCTCCAAAAGCATCTGGGTCAAACTAAATAAACCAACTCCAACACGAAGTTCAAATCTCCACTATTTAGTCTCCTTCAACACACATCATCAGCTTCTGCGTTCAAGGTTATATGGTTACTTGCCTGGGTTGAAAGAGGCACTAATCCCAGCCCACTTCAGGCATTATGACTGGGCCTCCATCTTCCTCCAAAAATAACTAAAACCTTTCTTCTTTTTCTAAGCCCTTTTTTTTAATATCTTTCCTTCTAGTTTTTTTTCTCTTTTTTGGAGGGAGTTTAGTTAATCATTTCACATCACAAAAGCCTTGTTTTACTTCTTACTTCCTCTCTTTCCTTCCAGAAAAACAAACAAACAAACAAACAAAAAAAAAATAAATAAATAAAACCAGAAAACTATGAATACTAACCTTTAAATTTACAATTTGAAAGCAATAAGGAAATAACTCCTTTTCCTAGCTATTACCAATGCATAGCAACATCTATGTTAATGGCAGTTACTCTCCAGCACAACAACAAATAAGTATCTAAATTAAAACCTGAAGGATGAGCACAAGTTTTGCTTAAGAAAAAGGAAAGAAGCAAATCTTGTTGGTAGGAAGAGTGACTATCTTCTCAGAAGTGTGTAGAAGTCAGGTATGGAATAAACTCATCTAGGGACTAAGTTTCATTTGGCCATTGCATACATAGTTACTAAGAAGGAAGAATAGTGGGAGAGCTGTCCAGACAAGTGACTTGGTAATAATCTAAATAAAAAGTCACTCAAAGTATATTTTAACTCAAAGGCAGTTTTGTAAGGAAACTAATTTTTATATTCTTTAAAATATAAGTTAACTATCATAAAGGTTATTGCCAATAGAGCAACATGCAATTATTATGTATAGTTCCAATCTGCCATATTTGAAGCCTGATTATTTTTCTAAACTTCTGAAACCAGGTGATATAGAACAAGAAGCCTTTCAAGTCAACAAGCCAAAGGAAAAATATGGCAATTTTAAAACCCAACTTTGTCCCTAGGTTCTTCCCACCTATGAAGAAATTACAAGAGTCACAATACAATTTAAACAACAAGATTCATTAGGAAGGGAACCAAAAGTCACTAATGCCACAAGTGGTCAATTATCTTACCCCATTCACTGATAGTACAAAATTCCCCAAAACACTTCCAAGATGGAGCTGATTTTTTCAAAGACGCACATGTCCAAGATGGTGCCTTTTTGCCCCGCCAAACCTGAATCAGGCATTTCACAAAATCACATATTTTAGTAGAGGCAAATTACAAGTTTCAAGTTCCAAGTTTTCCAAATCTTCAAGCTCACCAAATTCCTAGCTCTTCAAGTCAAAGCCTCTGGTCTTCTTTTTGCTTATTCTCTCTCCAACTTGCCTCTTTGCTTATTCTCTTTCCAACTTCTCTTGGTTCCACTTCTTTGTACCTCTGGGGCTTCCCTTCTTTTCTTTTCTGCCTGCAGCAACCCCCTCCCCTCCCAACCTATTGCCCCAGGCATTTCCCACTCCCTCAAAATAGTGGTGTTCCTAAGGAAACAAAACAAACCTTGGGCCCTGAATTTTCAATCTGAATCTCAATATCTCTAGGCTGGAGCAAAAACTCTGCTTTCATTTAAAAATCTGTTGCCAATCTCAGTAACCTAGTCTGCTTAAAGCCAGCTATTTTGAGCTAATTCACAGCAAAAGTTGAAATCCTTGATCTCAAATTATGGGGACTGTTGAAGCCCCAACCACAATGTCTGCATCCACAATTACTGAAATAAAAATCCTACATATTACCCCACAATCACTTCCTCATAAATTCCATTGAGTTATAACATAGTTTATAAGGGGATGACATAGGGAGATGACAACCTTTCTCCCTTCAATAAATAAATAATTCCCAAATAGTTCAATAAATAATTCCCATATAGTTCTTTCACCTATAGTGGAAAAAGAAACCAAATTGTTCTCTCTTCTAATAATACATCAATATTGAAGATATATTTCCTTTTCAAATCTCTCCTAGAAATTTCTGTTTACATTGATATCCTTTTTTCTCCATTTCTTTTGCACATTTAACCCCACATTGTTGAAAAACAATTTTATTTATTTATTTATTTGTTTGCTTATTTATTTATTACCATATGTGTGTTTATAACAATTTATTACCATATATGTGTTTTCTACTATCTATCATTTTTTGTACAGTCATTTCCTCCTATTTTTCTTCCTTATGCTTGTTTTATAATGACTATGAAAATACTAAAATGATGTAGTTCATCACCACCAATTAATAACATGAAGTCTGATTCTTGAAATTAAGCAGTTATTGTCTATGTTGACATTATTATTTGCTTTAGAAATCACATCATATATGTATATCTAATGTATATATGAGAAATTTGCTTCATCTTACCACAGTTGTTGTGATTCTAGGCTTTGAAAATTTTAACTTACAAAAATCCAAAAGCATATCCCGCTGTCAAACACACAGACTTAGCTTGCAATCATCAAGCTAGGAATATCTCTGCAGGGGACATACATAACATATGTAGAACTTATAACAAATGCAGAATGGCTGCTGAGCGTATCAGTGCCTTTTGAAACAAACAAGAAGATATCACAGGTGGTTTTCTAATGTTCCCAAATAACTCTAAAGAAAATACTTTTTACAGCTATGACATTTCAGTATAATAGAACGGGGCTCTATGTTGCCAATCAAGGCAGAGGTGAGAGAGATATCAAACCAGTCATCTTTGAAAGGAAATAATGTGTCCCTGGATGTATGTGGCTTTGATGAGGGGTAACTATCAAAGTTAGCCCTCTCCCTCACTCTTAGTAGTAAAGAAATTGCATAAGAAAGGTTATGAATGATTCTGGAAGAATAAACAACAAGCCTTGTTTAATATGTTTCTTCTTCCCTTTTATTTCATCTTAAGGAATTGTTATCCTAAGTACACATTTTGTTCCACCAACTCAAAGTTTATAGAAATGTATCATTTTGAAGGAATCAAGCTTGCTAATCATTTCATTTCTTTTATTTTTTATTAAGATAGCACAGGTTTACAATGTAATATATATTTCAGAAGTATAGTAACACACATCTTCAAATGTGTTACATGCCACACTCACCACCATAGTCCTCCACCATAGGTATTTGTACCCCTACCCCTTGCACTCTCCCTCTACACCTTCCTTGCTGGTAGTGTCAAATTTAAAGTCAGATTTATAGGATTTTTGTCTGATCCCTTTTTTGCTTCCCAATATTTTACATTATTTTCTGAAGAAGCAAATCAACTCAATTCTGGTGCACTGTATTAGCAAGTCCTTAGCTATCACACTCTAAGTCACATTCTTGACACTAGCTTTTCTCAGTAATAAAGTACAGTTTTGGTCTCTGTCAGCTGAAATTTTATGCTCTAAATAACTCATTTTTCAGATCTTATAAAGAGGAATATGTTTTATTAAATAAAATAAATCCCATTTCTGTGCATCGAAGTTGGGGATATTGAGATCTATGTAAGCAATAGAATTTGTGCATCCTAGCAATCTTTATCAGGGAAGGGAGGTTTGATAGCATGTTACTATGACTGAAATTGATATAATTGAGAGACTAGTTGGTCATACTCTGTAGCTCTGGATTTAAGCTGTATGGAAGCAAATAGTATCTTTGTCTTAGCTTGAAATTGCAGATTATGGGAACATCTTTCAGCAAATATATAAGTCACCTACACTTAAACAAAACAGAACTGAACTGCTCACACTTGAAGCAAGTGAGAACAACTCAGTACACATTAAGAACATGGGACTTCATGCAAATGTCAAAATATTTAGGTGTCACATTCCATGAAAATGGTAATAATTCAACTATCAGGGAAATATTATATATAGTAATTAGGGAATACAGATATTTTTTGCTTATACTGCTGTTCTATCCACATCTAAATTTTAAAACATGAGTAACTCTGATGTGAGGTACAAAGTATAAGTCTTTGACTTTGTGCTTTTTTTAAGTTACTTATGCCACTCCCAGATAGGCAGAGCTATTGGGCTTGACATTTTCTACTGTCATCAGGGAATTAGCATCTTTAGTTGACAACCCTGTCTTTAAGGAATCAAATTTTCTAGGTATCCAACGAGGGCATGGAAAAAGTTGACAACATACACAGTGATAGAACAAAGACCAAATTTCAAAAAGGAGAACTAATTAAGCTAGAAGTAAAGATATTAAGTTTTTCTTGAGATGATGAATTATATATCTCAAAAGGTTCTCCTTAGATATAAAGAAAATCATATCTTAAAGGTCATAAAGAATATATTAAAGGAAAATGTAATGGACTCAGATTCAAATCCTACTATTTTAAAAAGGATAAATTAATAAAAGGGGGGAGAGGTGACTTAGATATTACTAGACAAGAAACTAACGAAAGCCTGAGAAATCAGACTGAACAAGAGGTACATATTCTCAGAGAGCTGATTTGGAACTCAATTAGCATGGGAGACCAGGAAGCAGGAAAGCATGTAAAGGTGGTCTATTAAAGTTAGAGCTAAACAATTTAGAAAATATAAAAAAAAAAAAACAATAGGGTATTACTAAATAACTAAAATAGGTATAGTCAAACCAAAAGAATTTCAGGAGAAAAAAACTAGGAGTATTAATATAATTAATATAATCTACTCAGTGATTGCTTAAGAACATCAAAATGACACCTTCATTGTGTATGAGTTCACAGGAAATATTGTGGCATCTGTGTAAAACAGTAAGAAATATATGGAACTAAAGTTGTAAGGGAAGTTTGAACAAAGAGGTATATATAGAGAGAACTAAGGATGATAAGGGATCATTTGGTCTCGGATAAAGGGTCTAATAAAATCTATGTATAATTGCTCAATCTATGAAAGCAAAATTATTTTTTAAAAGTTTGGATATTTTGGTAAATACTAAATATATTTTTGTGAGTGTTTTATAATTATTTTTTATATTTATAATATAATTATACATGTAATTTGAACGTTTTATTATTATTTAATATCAAACAATTAAATATTTATTAAGATTTAATACATTTTACAAGTTATACACACCCATTATCCTTGCAATACACATAATCCTTCTGTTTTAATATTTTAGGTGATAATATCATAAGAATTAGACAATATAATCAACTCAACCTTCAGTTATCATTTTTACTTCTTTATATTTTACTGTGCAGTATTGCTCTAATTTAATAATCAATTTTTAATTTAACTATAAATGGAGAGATTGTTTAGTTTTTAAGTTTTTTACTTAACCTGGCTAAAAGCAAGTTTAGTGAGAGAAGTACTAGACATATTGCAAATGAGTGCAGACAGTTGCTAAGAAAATATAAAACTATCCAGAAAAGATTAGTCATATAAGTCCAAAGCTTGCGAAGAAAATCCAGTACATATATTGATTTACTGTTGAAAGTTTTATCAAGGTCTTTTTCTCCAATTTTAGGCATACCTTCTCTTAAGGGGTTTTTGCTTCTGTAAGATATAGAAAACTGAGAACATACATTGTTCACCTTGTAGAACTTGACTATTTACTAGTGTTTTGGTGCAGATTAAAAGTCTTAGCACTGTGCCTTAATGACTTAGCTTCTCTAACATAGTCATGAAAAATAAAATATAATAAACAGTGTATAGGTATTTATAAAATGACATGACTTTACTTATAAAGAAAGAAAATAATGATAATTCAGTTTCTAAAACAACCCAAGATATAGTAGAGATTTTGCTGCTTTAATGATTACAAATGTTTTAGAGTTGTTTTTATTATAATCAAATTTCAAAAACATACCCACAGCCATAAAGACAACTCTGCCTTGCTAAATTTAAAATGATTAGTGATAAACTTGTAAACCAAGAGAAAAACACATTTTCTTCAGTAATGTCTTTGTGAACATTTTTCCCAACCACAGCGGAAGCAAAAGTAAGTATAAACAATTGTGACTACATCAAACTAAAAACATTCTGTAAAGTGAAGAAAACTATCGGTAAACCATAAAAAAGCAAATCAACAAATGGGCAGAAGAGTTAAATCTTTTCCAAGTAAAGATATACAGATGTCCAACAGATGTTTGAAAAATGCTAATCATCACTTATCACCATGGAAATGCAAATAAAAGTACAATGAGCTATATGTCTCAGAAGACCTCATATCAAAAAGACCAAAAAAACAAGTGTGGCAAGAACGTGGAAAAAGGGCTGGCATGGTGGCACATGCCTGTAAGCGGCAGCCTAGGAAGCCACAGCTGGAGCCAGGGATCATGGTTTGAGTTCCACCAGGGACACGTAGAAAAACCTAGTTCCAAAAAAATATAGTTGGGTGTGTGGCATGCACCTGTAATCCCAGTTACCTGAGAACCTGAGGCTGGGGATTGCTTGAGTCTGTGGTACCCTGGGCAAGTGAGCCTGCCGTTCCTCAGGCAAAAATAGAGAGAAACTAATCTAAAAAAAAAAAAAAAAGAATGTGGACTATTGGTTGAACTGTAGATTCATCCCAGTCCTGTGGAAAGCAATAAGGAGACTTTTGTCAAATTATTGATATAAATAAAATTTAAAAATTAAATGTGATCCAGATATTCCACTCCTAGGTATCAGCCTGAAGAAAAAAACAGTAATTTGAAGGATGTATTTCTTTGTTTAGTGCAACACAATTCACTTTAGTTAATTATGGAAATAATCTAGTTCCCATGGGACCAAGTAGATTAGAAAAAATTGTTACATACATGCATGCACACACACAGGAATAATACTTAATAATTTTTTAAAAAGATGAAATGTTGCCATTTTTAATTACACATGGAATTAGAGGGGGTAATGATAAATCAGGAGAAAGAGAATATGAAATGATTTCACTTATTTGTGGGTTTTAGAGAAACAAATCCAAGGTCCAGACAAAACCAAACCATTAAGAAACCCAAAAACTCTGATTATAAAATTAAGGCTATAATGTTGGGAAGAGGAGTGGACAAAACAAAATTTGGATAAGGCATAATGGACTATGTGAGTGGACTGCAAATACTTTGGTAGTGGTTGTGATGTGGAGACATGCATCTAAGATAGTGTGATACTATACCTCTGAATTATATGAGTGTTGTATACCTCTGTTACCTTGATGACAAAAAATAGCTTAGCTTTGATTTGGCCTATGGGTTGCTGATTTTATCATTCCTTGCCCTCTAAAACTATAATAAAAAGAAAGATAAGAAAAGGTGGAAGTAAAACACAGCAATAAGCAAAGACAAAGTTATATGGTTGATAATGAAGATTTTACCTTTGATCAAGTCTTGTTTTCAGGACAAAAAAAAAATTCATTCCATCTTAACTTGCTGTGAAACTACCATTTGACAATTATGTTTAAACAAAGCAGTATCCTTTGAAAATCTGCAAGATGATGGGTAAGCTAGAAAGAATGTTTCTGAAAGCCTAAATCAAAATAGTCTTTCAAGGCTTTTATTAGGTTAGCTGAAAGTTTATATTATATATGGTAGACTAATAATTTGGAAACCATAGGGTGACAGGTACATGTCAACCAAAATGTGGTTAAGATGATTTAACATTTCCAATCAGGAAACAAGTTGATTTATTAAAGTGACAAACTGCAAATGACTGAAGATAGAAGAATGGAATTGTGCAACAGTGAGAAAAAAAGACCAGTAGAATCTGAATGACCCAAAGTTATCCTCCAAAGAATTGGAAAATCGAATGATGTAGGTAAGGAAAATACATACTCCTTATTTTCTAATGACTATCTTTATTAGACAGTAATTGTTTTGGAGAGAAGTAGAAAATTGAGTGAATGCAGAGCAAAAAAGCTCCTAACTATAGAGAGAAATAGAAAAAGAAAGAGAAAAAACACTACATTCTAAATGTGCAACCTTTGAATGTTTAATCACATCTTATATAATACTGTTTTTGCCTGTCTGTGATCAGTGATACCCAAACCCATCATTCAAGGGTCTGATGATGATAGACAGATTACACTGGGGTCATAATATAATGACAATGGATCATTTCACTGAGATTGAAGTTAATTAATCTAGCAAAATCTAGGGAATAAATATAAATTTGTGCCTCCAAACTGAAAATGAAAATAAATGTTTATTAGCAGTGCTAAATCAGTCTTGAAAACTGTCTCTTTTCAACATCCCTTTCAGAGTGGATGAAGGCTGAAATAAGGTGACTTGACACTTAAAAAAAAAAAGGGGGGGAGAGCTTTCTCCCATTACTGATTGTGAAATAGCATGTTAGAAGCCTGATAAGTGAAGGGCAACACCAATTTTGGTATTGACCATTCAGTCATTGGAGATGAAACTCTCATTCAAAACCTCTGACCCAATGCATAGAAAGTATGAACAAGGAAATTCTTCAGTAATGGGTCCGTGTGATTTTTTTGTATGTAAATTTTACTACAATTAAATTATTTTTAGAAGAAGTAAGCTTTGTATATGTTATGAGGAAACATTCCAGGAAAACTTATAAATAAAGATTTTAGGAGAATGTACATAAAAGACAGCAGGTATTAAAGAAAAGTAGGCAGATCCAAAACAGCTTGAATACTGAGAAGAATTAGATGAGATTATGAGGCAGAAGCTGGATAAAATATCTCAGTTCATTAGGTCAAAGTCTAGAATTTCTTTGAAAATTAATTTTTTATACTCTAAGAAAACAAATACCTCACTCCTTCTAAAAACAGAAATTAATATTTTTATTGTAGTCTAAGAAAACAAATATTCACCTCCCTCTAAAAACAGAAACATGAGGGGGGAAACAAACAAAAATCTTCCCTAAGCGTAAAAAAAATGGAAATATTATTGGCAAGTAGAGAAGAAAAATAAGACCAACCTTATGATATTTAAAGACTCAACGTATTATTAAAAAAATGTAGATTAAGGTTCTCAGACAGTGAACGGTAGAGATCAAAAGGAGGTAGAGGCTCAGTGAACTACAGTGTAGGATTTTGGGTGTTTGGTGGTAGGCATGGTATGGAATGGTAACATACATGTGAAGCATGAACCTATAGTGCTAAGTCATATACATCATTATTAGGCAACATTACCCAATAACAGAATTTTTAAAAACATGACAGAGAAAACAAGGGGCGCATTCCAAAGTTGCACTAGAGGATATTCAATTAAGTGTTATTTTACAACATAAATGCCAGAGGCAAGTGAGCAAACTGTTGATACAGTTTATATAAAAAATGAAATAATACTCAGTAATAAAAGATGATAAATTCTTGCCATTTAAAACATGGATGGAACTGGAGAAGACTATACTAAGTGAAATAAATCAGAAACACAAAAATACCAGATGACTTCACTTAAATGTGGAATATAAGAAACCAAAATAGAGGGACCAAATAAAATCAAATCAATAATAAATTCTAGAAATATGATTCTAGGATAGAGGCTATGAGAAGTAGAGGCAGAGGAGACAGATAGTGGGTACAGTGGACAATGGTGGAGAACTTTGTGTGCTTGGCTGGGGACTGTGGTGTGGTAATGTATATCTGAACGGTATGATTAACTGTTAAGTGCTGTAAACTGATGAAGGTTGCCTCAGTTCAAAATTAGAAAACAAGGAATGCTTCAGCTGCCATCACTGAAATCTTGCAAAATTCCTAATCAAAGGCCCTCTTTTGCATAGTATACATTAGAGTTCACATAGGTACTTACTGAACAAATCAGAGTGCAGCATTGAAAAACATATTAACAAAGAATTTTAGCCTAGGAATCTGTTGAATCATTTTCCAAAGGAGACATATTAGGGAAAAGGAAAGACTTTCCTTTTTTATTTTCCTTTTTTAAGACTTTTGTTTTATAAACTGAGGAGATTCCAGGTTAGGAGACTAAGTTGATCTTAGTTTAAATCAGTTTGGGATTTTATCTTGGAACTAAAAGAAAAAAGTGGAAAAAATTTTAAAAATCAAAGATCTTTAAATATGTATGTGTTTATAAAGCTCAGGGACTCTCTGGGCAGATTTGGAAATAGGAAGTACCAACAATGAAAATTTCTAAATTTGTAGAATATGAGTACTTTTAATTTTACCCTTTGAGAGAGGGGAAGGTACAACTAAATGTAATTTCCCCAGGGACAATAGAGTGCTACAGACATCTAAAATAATTAAAGCTGATAAATTATTGACAACTTATATAATAATTAAATCACTGATTATTTAAAAAAAGAAATTACATTGTCCACTTTCTTCACGCTCCAGTCTATCATTGCCCCACCAGATAACAACAAATCTTTACTTTATCTTTAAGGATAACCGCAACTGGTAAAATTGTGTTTTATGCAATAGCATGTAGAAGTCAGTTGGATACAGTTATAGTCTTAAACTCCCCATGTATTCTTTTCAATTTAGAAGACTGCAGTAGGTGAAATTTGTGGGATTTGAAATGACTCTTGCTATACTGTGTTCCCTGTAGCCATCTGATAGAACATCTCAGAGGAAGTTCAAGAAGACTGCAGAATTCTTTATCTCTTGGAGCTATACATTCTAAAATTGACTATAAATTGATTACAAATGACTGCATAAGTAAAAATTAGACTATATGAAGAATAATACAGAGTATTCCTTTTCGTGATTCAACAAAAGGAAAAATTGCTTAGAATCCTTTCACAGCAGTAAAATACATGCATCCATCATATAAATATATATACCTATATATATATATATATATACATAAACATATATGAAGTGCTCACATTTACTTTGTTTCTAAGTTTTCTTCAATATTTTCTCCACCTAAAATAAGGTACTCCACTGTCTTCTTTTTATATGCTTCTTTTCCCCTCAACTAATATTCTGATTCTGACTCATGTCCAGACTTTTTCTTCTTTTTATCTTATTTTTCCTCTAATGTGTTTAGTCAGAACCCCATATTCATTGGGTAATATTACATAAAGTTATGGTTTTCAGCATTAAAAATTGTTCATGAAACTCATGCATTATTTTTTCTATAACTAATTAAGATAAACTTTTGTGCTAATCTCTCTCAATTATCCAATTTGATTCACATAGTTTAGGTAATGACCTTGTGTATATATTCAATAGCATCTTGTATGTCTTCAATGACATACAAGAAAACTAAATTGGCACACTTTGAAAACCTAATATAATTATAATGGTTAGTAAGCCTCTTGATTCTGATTATCCATTTTTATTTTTTCTCTCCTATCAATGTCAAATTTCCATTTGGGTATCTCACTGATTTGTTTTTAAAGTTTCACCCTTAAGTCCATGGGTTAAATTAAGTTATTCCAAGTAGTTTATTTTTTTTGAGCAGATAGACAAATATTGCAGTATTAGACATATATTATAGACTAAATGTGTTCTGTCAGTTCAAAGCTAATTCCCAGAGTGATGGCGCTGAGCAGTGCAAACTTTAGAGAGTAATTAGGCTATGAAGGTGGAGACTCGTTTATTAGATTAATACCCTCATGACAAAAGGCCAGAAGTTAGTCATGCGGATACAGTGAGAAAAGGGCAGCTTGCAACTAGGAAGAGGTTACTCACAAGACTTGAGCATGCTGATACTCAATTATAAACCTCCAGAAAAGAGAAATAAATATTTTTATATAAATCATCAATTCTAAGGTACTTTAATAAAGTCACCCATCTGATACAGTTCAATATAAGAAATCTAAAAGAAGTTGATAAAGTGCTTTGCTCCCAAGAGGAATAATTAATAATCACAAAGAGACACTATAAAGGTTCCACAGTGCAGTGATGAGGTTGAAGAACCCTTCATCTCATAGACTACTAAGAGGGATACAGAGGAAATACCCGCCTCTGTGTAATGAAAGTTTGGTTGAGAGAAACACTTGAAGACTGCAGTCTGGAGTAAAGAGCAAAAACAGCAGAGTCACTGATGTAGAGATTGGCCCTGGGGACAGAAGAGAATTGATGATGTAATGGCACCCATCCTCAACCCAGGTGAAAGTCAAAGAAGAGAGGAGGAACTAAGGTACACCAAACAAGTTGGGAACTAGCAATGTGGACTAGAGAGAAAGTTGACTATATTCTACTCCTCTTCCCTCTCCTAGGAATCTGGCATCTTGAATGCACTGACAGTGGACAAGTCTCATAGCTGGGACTCCAAGTCTCAAGCTGGGACTCAAGTCTCATAGCTGGGACTCCAAGTCTCAAGCTGGGACTCAAGTCTCATAGCTGGGACTCCAGAGAGGAGAAATACATGGTGCCAGAACACAAATCAAGCCCCCAGTCTGAGAACAGGCAAAAGAACTATTGAATTCCTCCATGTTTCTCCTCCATCCTGCTGACAAAGCAACTGCTAATAATGAGCTAAGAATCTACAGAAGCTGGCAGGATCCAAAGTAAAATAGGCACAGTACCACCAGCTAGAAGAGTAAAGGATAAGTAATTTGAATCTTCATTACCGGAAAAATGTGGGGACATATAAGGGAGCAAAATCAGCAGTCACGATATGTAGTACATGGCGATTGTTATATTCCTCAAGGGAATATGACATCACAGAGAAATATCAATTCTCCAGAATTCAGCCAAAATACATGGAAGATTATATTTCCTTTCTAAGAGTTCACGGGTTCACTGAAATTCTTATTAAAATCCCTGAGGCATTTTTCACAGATATAGAACAAAAAAATCAAAAATTTATTTGGAACTAAAAGAAAAAAAAAGGAAAAATTAAGGATAATTGTAAGGGAAAAAAAGATTAAAAACAGAATGCGTTATGTGTCCCAACTTCAAACCAGACTAGAAAGTAATCGTGATTAAAACATTATGGTATCGAAATAAAAACAGGCACACAACTGGAACAAAATTGATAGCCTGGAATAAAATTTCACACATATGGTCAATTGACTTAGGACAAAGGAGATTATAGGATAAAAATGGAGAAAGGAGTCTTTCAACAAACAGTGCTGGGAAAACTGGGCCGTCAGAGGCACCCCGCACAAAAAAATTAATTAAAAATGAATTAGAGAATTGGACGTAAGAACTGGAACCACAAAATACACAGAGGAGAACAGAAGGGATTTTATCATTGACATCAGCTTTAGAGATGTGTTCAGGAACTCTACTCCAAGAGCAAAATAAAGGCAAAACTAAACAAAAGAGATCACATCACAACAAAAAACTTCTGTACAGCAAAATAGGAGTATAAAATGAAAGACACCATAGAGAAGATACTTGTACATCATAACTCTGACAATGCATTAAAATAAGCAAACTATCACAAACAGCAAGTAAACATTGCTACAAAAGGCAATCGTTTCATCTATAGTCAATCAAATCATTGCTTTCCTTCCATGGGTTCTGCATGAAAAGTTTTTCCCGAACTCCTTTGCGTAGAGTATCACAAATGACTGCTTTGGTGCTACCTAATTCAGTTTGCTTAAATAAATATATAAGAAATATATTATGTCTCATAGTAACTTCTAATAATATATCTATATAATTTCTGTGCTTCTTTTAATTGCTTTTAACTGAACATATTGATGAGCAATAACTCACATTTTGTAACATGTTTCTCTAAGTTAAGATATATTTGTAATAGCAAATTGTGGAAAACCTAGTCAGAAGAGTCCCACTGAAGTTCTGTGGTTATTAAAAGGACTCCTTTACCCACATCTGACAAATCTCTTACTTTCTAGCCATTCGCTGAAAGTTATTCTTTATATAGTCATTTTGATTTGATTCTAATTATGAGGATGGGTTTCATTTGTAATTCACCAATATGTCCTCCTTTGCATGATTTTTAACCTGTTAATAGTCTTGTTCCAGAAATGCTGTATAATTATTGGTATTTCTGTCTTTTTCTTTTGTGACTTCTCTTCCATGTTATACAGCTTTGCAATTAAAATCAGCTTTGACCCTCAAACACTGTGAAATTAGCCTGCTACAGTTTTATGGATGCTGACAAAGTATGTAAGACAGCTGGATGGAATCATAGCACTTTACAACCAATGGTAAGGACAGTTGGTAATGTTAGTATTTTTAACAATTCTGGAACACTGCTATCCACAAGACAGCATGACAAGAGAAAGGTTATGTCTGTGGCTAACCAAAATGCATAAAGAGCTGAATCTTTTATACTAGAATGTAAGTATCATGTGTACCTGACTTACAGTCTGGAAAGAGTTGCTCTTTATTATCTTATATTTTCTCTGGAGAAAGACAATATTTCTCTCTTTTAGGACTGCTATGTATGAAAGGAGTTCACAAGAAAAGCAATCAGTGACTTTACTTATAGAACATACAGAAAATATAGGAGGCTCAAAGAAAATCATCTCACAATAAGTTTTTCAGCTCTTTCTCTTAAACTAACCATGTCTTAAATTTCACTATCCTGCAGATGTGTGATTCAATCATTGCATTTTAAAGTTGAGTAAATCAATATGCTTGTGGAATTCACTCAACATTCACTGTATATAGCTTTATCCAAGTATTCAATCATTACACCAATAACAAATTCAGCATATGTAAAACATCCTAAAGTTAATTTCTGAAAATTCCCCCACTTTATTTAAAAAACATATTGAATTTAAAATCTTAAAAAAACTTAGAATTGGGTGAATCTTTGAAGAAGTATTTCTCTACATGTAAATGACTTTCTTTTTAGTAGGTTCTCAATGGTTTAGATAGTAGGTCATGGTAGTTGAGCTGCTCCATTTTCTTCTAAATAAATTTCTTTCATTAACTATTATTTTTAGTAAATTTAATTTTTAAATGACCTCAACATTTTTTGTCATAATTCCAGATAAATGGCTTGAATATTTCCATATTACAATGATTTCTGGTATAAAGAAATATTCCAATTGATAATGATGGTATTAATCATTTTTAAAGTAATTTCAATCCATTTACGTAAATTCTCTTTTGTCTATCCTCATTTAATTACTTTTCTTTTAAGAGCTTAAGAATATTCATTTTGAGTTCTGGACTCAATTACAATGTGGGGAGTGAGAATGGAAATTTCTCCCATATCAATGAAAATTTTCAGATTTAAATAGGTATCTGACATGTCTATGCAGAGATAGCAAAAGATCCCACAGGTTAAGAACTCAATTTCACAAAACTGCCCCTCCTACACTTCACTTCAAATTTCAGTGACAATTCCAAGTTGTCTCATGTCAGGGAGGAAAGGAAACCATCAGCTATATAACTGGATGTTTCTAGGATGGCAAATAATTAAAGTGGATTGATAAAATTCCAAAAAATAATTTTAATAATACTATGCATAGCATCTGACCTAGGAGACAGGTCCAGAATGAATCACTTGCTCATATTGCTGCAAAAATGACATCTTAAATTGCATAGCCAAGATAGTAGGATTTGGAGTAAGACTTACCACTGAGGTCAACTCTATTTCCTTGGAGTTACACTGTAACAAGATTCCCATGTGCATGCCCATGCCAATCTGGAAACTCACTGAACCCTGCCCTTCTAGGGTTTTATGGATGCTTTAATGAATAGTATAAATGTCCAAATCACAGATCATTGCAGAGTGATCTTCTTTTCTCCCTCTAATCAAGGAATGGGACTGAAATTTCCAGCCCACTATT
Organism: Uropsilus gracilis; assembly: GCA_004024945.1. Taxonomy (NCBI): domain Eukaryota; kingdom Metazoa; phylum Chordata; class Mammalia; order Eulipotyphla; family Talpidae; genus Uropsilus; species Uropsilus gracilis. Next base: position 1,135 of record PVHY01003265.1, on the reverse strand, counting down.
CATGATTGCTTTCCCAGGAAAACTGTCCTTACTTAGTGCTTTCCTAAAGTCACCTAAGTAACAAAAACACAGTTATAGTGAAAAGAGAATTGATAGGAATAACAAGGCATTTATTTTACCTTTATGACTTTTAAATAATTTCAGGGACTTAAGAAAAGAGTCAATCTTATGACAAAGCATTGCTCTTATTGTTCAAGAAATTCAGTTTTGAGAATGTGGCCCAGGAAACATTAGACAAAGATCAAATATATTTGTAAAAAATATATTTTGATCATCTGATTGACAAACAACTGTTTTCATAAATTACAATATTGTACTATGGTAGTCTTACAAAATAATCATTCTCAAATAGCCGTATTTTTAAGGTTGAAGTCACTATGTAACAGATGGTTAAAATCTGTTTTCAACAGCTGTCATATGGCTGTTCCTTATCTCCAGGTGCATTTATTTGTCTTCACCTGTGGTTTTGGAAATCCCATTGGATTGAATTAAACAAATATAACAGAGCTTGTAAGAAAAGTCTAAGAAGAAATTATGATCAACATGTTAGGTACTCATAAACTTGGAAATATTAGGTATTTATATTTTTTGTAATTGTGTTGCCATACTCACACCAACACTGTGTATTGCATTATTGTTAATTTTTGACATTTGGTTAGGGAAAACAAGTTTAAGTTTTTGCTTAAATGTCCCAAAGTATTGACAATGAGAAAACATCCACTGCTCCAAATACACAGCAATAACTAGTATATATATATATATATATATATATATATATATAGTATATATAGAGAGAGATATACTATGAAACCAAAATGTTGTAGCTGTGTTTAAATATAAGAAGCAGTATTATAAAAAAAAGTTATAAAATGTTGAGCACTACTATCTCTGATTGATAAATGTATAGTGGTTCCCAGAAGTATGACTCCTCAAGGAAAAAAGGACATAACTGTGCACATAAGATGGTAAACAAAAGGAAAATAGTGAAATTCTTATGTTACCAGAATTTAAAAGGGTACTGACTCGGGTTAATGTTTTATTAGGAAGCAGGAAGAACAGAAGAAGGGAGGGAAGGAAGGAAGGAAGGAAGGAAGGAAGGAAGGAAGGAAGGAAGGAAGGAAGGAAGGAAGGAAGG
>PVHY01003264.1:0-110883 GCA_004024945.1 Uropsilus gracilis | reverse complement strand
CCACACCCCAATGTACTATTTTCTGAGTGTGTTGTCCTTCCTGGATGCCTGCTATTCCTCTGTTGTCACTCCCAAAATGTTGGTCAATTTCTTGTCAGAGAATAAGGCCATTTCATATGTTGGCTGTGCAGCCCAGATGCTTCTCTTTGTGATGTTTGGGACCACAGAATGCTTCCTCCTGGCCGCCATGGCCTATGACTGCTACATGGCTATCTACAACCCCCTCCTGTATTCCGTCAGCATGTCGCCCAGAGTCTACGTGTCGCTGATGGTGGCCTCCTACGTGTGTGGCATTCTGCACGCCTCCATACACACAGGTGCCACGTTCAGCCTGTCCTTCTGCGCATCTAATGAGGTCAGACATGTCTTCTGTGACATCCCTCCTCTCCTAGCGATCTCTTGCTCTGACACACACATCAACCAAATCCTGCTCTTCTACTTTGTGGGATCCATTGAGATAGTCACCATCTTGATTGTCCTGGTCTCTTATGCTTTCATCCTCGTGGCAATCCTGAAGATGAAATCTGCTGAGGGAAGGCGAAAAGTCTTTTCTACTTGTGGTTCTCACCTGACTGGCGTGTCCATCTATCATGGAACTATCCTCTTCATGTATGTGAGACCTAATTCCAGCTACGCTTTGGACCATGATATGATTGTGTCGATATTTTACACCATTATTATCTCCATGTTGAATCCCATCATCTACAGCTTAAGGAACAAAGATGTAAAAGAGGCAACCAAAAGGGTGTTTGGAAAAATGTGGTGCATTAACAAGGTGTATTTTTCACACTACCATTAAATTGAGACAAATAAAGAATTATGTTCTTTTTCCTTAAACCACCGAAGTGGGATGCATTAATTTTCTAGGGTTGCATGACCAATTCCTCAACTGGGAATTTGAAAAAATAACAAGTAATTTTTCACATATTTTTGCATTATGGATGTAGAGATCAAAAGAAATTTAGGAGTATTTTCTGGTGAGACCACCCTTGAAGATAACACTTGTATATAATGCTTGGAACAATGAACTAGAGCATGCCTTACAATACACAAATCGTAGCTTCTGTAAGATGACATGTTAGTGTGAACAGAAAATTATATCACAAATACAAAAATTTCATATGTCCATTGAATATATTATACTTATTCAGCAACATTATGGAAATGTTTTCTAGACTTCATTATAAAAAGACGGTAGTCCTAATTAAGCACAACCTCAACTTTAGTGTTGCCTATAGAATTGTAGACTTTGTTGATCATCTTTGTGAACATCAGAAAACATTGAATCATCACAGAAACTGAGGTAAATGAAAGTATAGTTCATAAAATAGCCACAAACCTGAAAAGTCAATAAATTATGTAACAACATTACAGAAATGAGGCAGAGGCATGTTATAAACAAACCAAAAAAATGTCAAATAATTATCACCATCACCATTTGCAATCCAATAAATATGACAATAAATATAATAGAGATTCTAAGCAAAAAGTATTTTTATTTCGACTCAAAATTAAACTAAAGCAATAACATATGGTATTGATATCCAATGGGAACTTTTAAGTGAATTCATGAAATATGAGATTTTGGTAGGAACATGTTAACATTTCTCTACAAAAAATTTGATTAGGAATCAAACCAATTATAAGTAACTACAGTGTTGGGGATGAATAAAATATCATTGTGTAACCAAGGGTGGTACTCAGAAATAGAAGGAAAGAGTGCTTTTATTACACACATGGGATTAGTGGAGATAAATTCTGCAAAGTAATGGGTGCCTTACATGAAGTTAATGGCATTTTTATAAGTTTCAACTGGGAAAAGGTCATATGTCTTAAAGCAGGACATACACAAAGAGAAAAAGTTGTAAAAGCAATGAGGGGGAAAGGATCCCAGGTGGCTATCTAGGGTCCACAGGGCAGTCTGGTGGGCTTCCAAATCAGCACTTATAAGCTCCTGAGACACTATTCTAACCATGCTGCAATGACTTGGAGTGAGTCATTATGGCTTAGGTTATCCTGGCATTTCCTTTAACATTTCTTCAACAACAGTATGATTTACTGAGAGAAACACTCATTTCATCAATTTATTGATGCATTGTAAATATTACCGGTACATAGAAAATAGCTTATCTAGAAAGCAATGCAAATGTTTAATAAAAAATAATTGGAGAAATGGGAAAACAGCTTCTATTATGTGTAATAAAAGACATTCAAATATTGATTTCAAGAACTTTATGAAATGAAATGAAAATCTCTGAAGCTGGAATATTGATGAGAGAATTTAATAGCAATTAAAGATTACATACTTAAATGATTTAAATGTAAATGTTTTTATTTACTTTTATTTAATGAAGTAGAAGATATTTTCAACCTTGTACAGGATTTAGGGGTTACCTAAATTTAGGATACCCGAGTATACCTGCTCAGATATATGTTACATACCATCCTACCATGAGGCATACTTAACCTAGTATGTTGGTCCCCCTCCTACCGACAGCTACAACTCCATTTTTTCTAAACTCGAAGTAAACTCTCTTCTCTTTTCTAGGCTTTATTTTGATTTAGCTCCATCAGTTCTGTTGTCATCTTTAGAGAAAAATTTCAAAGAATAAAAATTTAGTATCACATCCTTAGTAGTGTGTATGTGTTGTCACATTATCTAGTTTATTTTCAAAACATAGATGAGTAACATTTCTCCATTTAAAATGTAAATCAAGCTTGTGTAGTGTGCAATTTTGTAATTTGGTTTTAAAAGACATGAAAAACTTTAGAAAGTAAGAGAAAGGCGATGGCTTCTGAAACTCTAAATAGAGTTTTTATTGCATTCAGGGCTTTCAATTCATAAACTTACAACACTTCAAGCCCAGAGCAAAGTTATGCAAGAGTCTTGATTTTTCTCACAGACTTAGAACACATTCATCTCACACTATTTCGATAACAAAAGATATAAAAAGCTTTGAACTTATATGTAAACTGCAAAAAAAATCTGCTAAACAGTACATAGGAAGGATATATGTTTCACCTACATATGTAATGCTTGCATAATTGAATGCAATATGCTGTGCATTCAGTAACTATTACGATGTTTCCATATTATATTCCTTTTCTATATATTCTAAGTTTACTTCAATGTTAAATTCTACCAAATAAGGCCAAATATGTAAAGCACTGAGTTTTTTCTTTTCAGAGTTTTGTGTTTTCTCTATTAAATTAATCATAGTTTATAGTAAAATACAAGCTAAATTTTTTTAAAAATCAAGATGTATTTAAAAATGGCAAGAATATATATTCGTAGGATAATGACCAATATTTATTAGAAGTACCGTCAATGGTTTACATTCATCATTTGATTTAATGTTCACAAAGTCCCCATGAAACTGGGAATATATTTTATCTTTCAAAGTTCAGAAAACTGAGCTACAATGGGTATGATTTGCTAAAGGTCACCAGATCTAGACTCTAGATAGGTTCCTTGTGGCAAAGTTGGGAATCACAGTCACTTCGCTATGTGTCTTTTGAACAAGATGGATGAAATGAATTCTGAAGATATTTTTATTGAACCAACAATGGTGCCCTTTCCCATAACAAACTTCTGAATGCTGCAAGAGAATAAGTATGATATAATTTAAAGGATTAAAATGCCAAATTATTATTTTATATATTAATTGTCCTCAATTTAAATCACATGTACAAGGTTAATTTCATGGACTCAGTGGCAATATGAATGTAGAACCTACTTCAGGAAATGACCAAGGTCATGTTCATTAACAGATGATTCAGCAGAAACACAGGGAATTGAGGGAGTCAGTTATCTTAAAGACACCTTAAGCAAATATTTAACAAAGGAAAAGAGGAACTTAAAAACTCAGCATCAATACTTCATTGCCTGGAGACCTCACCCTTCTGCAGGAGTCTGAAGACAGCATTTTTCACTTCTTTGTTCCGAAGACTATAAATGAGTGGATTCAGCATGGGAATCACAATGGTATAAAAAACAGAAGCCACCTGATCTCTTCCCAAGGAGTAGGATTTACTTGGTCTTAAATAACTGAAGATGAGAGTGCTGTAAAAGATGGTGACAGCCACAACATGAGAGCCACAGGTGGAGAAAGCTTTTTTCTTCCCTGAAGTGGAATTCATTTTCAGGATAGTAGAGAGAATAGACACATAAGACACAGATATTGTGATAAGGGAAACCATAAAAGTAACACTTCCAAAAACAAATATCATGAGTTGGGTATCCTGGGTGTCAGTGCAAGACAGGGCTATCATTGGCGATGTGTCACAGAAAAAGTGATAGATTACATTGGAGTTACAGAAGTACAACCAGCTCATGCAGACCCGATTGGCTATGGAGTCTACCAAACCTACCATATAGGACCCAGCCACAAGGGACCAACAGCGTGTTGGAGACATAACAACAGGATAGTGGAGAGGGTTGCAGATGGCTACATAGCGATCATAGGCCATGGATGAGAGAAGGATACATTCAGATGTAAGAAAAAAGGCAAAAAAGTACATTTGGGTGAAACACCCTGCGTATGAAATCTTCTTGTTGGAGGTCAGTAGGTTATCAAGTGTTTTAGGTGTGATGACAGATGAGTAACTGAGGTCAATGAATGACAGGTGACTGAGGAAAAAGTACATGGGGGTGTGAAGATGTATATCCAGACGGATGATTAGTATCAACCCTGCATTCCCTAGCATAGTGACTAGGTATATCAGGAGAAAAACTACAAAAAGCACAGGCTTGATGTCTTCAGAATCTGTCAGTCCCATAAGGATGAAGTCTGCCACTTCTGTATAATTCCCTCTAAGCATCCTGCTCCTCTGATCTTACCTGTGGAAATATCAGAGCTGATGCTTGGCAGAAATTTCTTCAAAATGGTTTTAGTTCACAAAGTACTCTAGGAGGTCACTCGGGTTGATTCAGTGGAAGGTGTATGTTAGTGGCAATATGATATGCAGTATGCAAATATTGCCTCAAAAACAAACAAACAAACAAACAAATAAATAAAACAGAATTGTTTGTGTGTTGTTGAATGTCCTGGCATCTGAATATTAGTTACATATTTCTAGTTAGAAAATAATGCATGGTTTTTGTAATGTGATGGGATAACAGTTAATTTGCCCAATACAAGGATAGGTAAGTTAATAATTATACATGTGGCAATACAAAAATTTTCAAATGCTTCTTTTTTTGAATTATTCCACATGAGATTATACTGTGTGTGTCCCTGTCAGTCCTATTATTCTAGATTTGAAAAAGGATATAGACATTTCAAAAACTTTACCCAGAGTTAGATTTAATAAGCAAACTCTGTGATTCCACCAGGCAGATTGAAGGGTTTATCAATCACTATATTCCCTGATATGATTAATTTCAGCAACTCTGAAAAATGCTATACAAAACAATATAGAAACATGATTTTAAGCATCATTCACTAAATCTTTGAATTTATTTTTATTTAATAAAAATGACAAATCTCAAACTTAAAGGACTTCAGTGTTGTTTACTAGTGTAATTAATTCGAATTAATATTATTACCTATTTCCAGAAGCTAAAATGACTATTTACTTTAGAAATTTGAAATAAAATTTCCTCCAATATTACTCTTCTTAATATTGTTTTTGCTTGGGGACTGTGTTTCTATCATCACTTTATTTCCATCCCCACACATACACAAATCACTTAGGGTGTGAGATCTAAATAATGTGAGTATGCCCACTCCTCCATATGTGACCATTTTATTTGATTCTAGCTAAAACCATGTAATTTGTAGTGAAAACTTACTGTGAGTCAAGACTGGTAGAAACATGACCTTCTTCCAATATCATCAGTCTAGATATCATTCAACTTGAAGTTTTTCTCACAAATAGTGAAAAACATCTTGATTCGAAGATTTCTGAAGAATAGTATATGTTTTCTTTGAGGTGGGTACTTTCTAGGCATCTGTGCACTCATTGTATTTTATCCTGAAGTAAAAATAAATCAAAATAAGAATTTTTTTCTTGTCTTGGTCAAGTGCAAGTTAACCTGGGAGTGAAGTCTGTAAAAAATGTCAAAGAGTTGCTGAGAACATATAAGAGCAGAGTTGCCATGTCTCTCATCCTGATATTGCAGGGCACTTAATATGTTGGGGAAAGTCAAAATGCCTGTTTGGTCATCCTTGAGGGACCAATTTCTAAGGAAGTCTGCTGGCCAGCTTCCAAGGACAAAAGCTCAAGGATTCAACTATGTGTATTTTGGGGAAATAGTTGAATAGCTGTCTTGTCCCTTAGAAGCCACCTAAAGAAGAGTCTTATTATTTTTCCTTTGTGGATTTGAAGAAACTATTTCTAGATACATTCTGAATTATTTTACTACTGAACCATAGGAAATTGAATGAGTTATTTTTGACAACGATATTATTTTATATTATGTGATACTATAACATAAAGCATGCTCACTGGAGGAAAAAATGGAATCAGACAGAACTTGAGAAACAAAATGAAAATAATTCTAAATTGGTGCAAGATTTTTGTAAATTTCTTTTAAGCATCTGTCTTTAGACACATGTTGCTTGCATACTGATAGACACATACTTATTATTATTCTGTGTGTCAGTATCCTATTCTCACTTTATAAGTAAAGTTTCCTAATCTATCATGAGATCCTTTGTATTAGGCTTTCATGGAACCCACTATCTCATGCAGTATGTGTGGGCTAGGACCCCAGAGCTAGCTTCCTTCTAGAAAAGTTAATCTGTTGATAAATATTTTGAGGCATGTCAATTAGACAGTGTGTTTATATTTGACTGAAACCTAATTCATTTACTTATCATTATTAATGCCACTTATTTACTATACTTGTTTCTTTTTATTTTTAAAACATCAACAATGACAGTAGTAAACATTTTATAATTTCTTTATTACCCAAAAGCTCGCTTCCTCTCTATGTAATCAGGTTCTATGATAACAGTATAGTATTGTATTGAAGATGACTTGTATAAAAGGAAACGATGGACATATCTGGAAATCAATGAACTGAAAAGATTAAATATTTTGTTCATCTTTCAATTAAGTCATTACAATGAAATATACTTCCATTTAGAATTAAAATTCTCTAGAGGAAAGACTGATCAACTCAGAATAACTTCAGGAGATGATTTCTGGGAACTACTTGCACATGCTTTACTGTGTATTGTTTCATCTGACTAAGCAGCTCTAGTCCGAGTCACCAACGCCTTCCTCCTGTGCTTCAAAGACCAGGGGCCAAGCCAGTCCAGTGGTTATCTGATGATAATCAGAGCTTTCCACATCTCCTGTCTTGGGATGAGTTATTTGATAAGCTCACAGAACTCAGGGTTATTATAATTATTGAATTGTCCATCTAGTGTAAAATAAGCTAATTCAGAAACAGTAGCAAGGGACAGGTATTGGGGTGAGATTTGGGCCGAGAACACAGAGCTCGGGATCTCACATTTTTTCAGTTGATTCGTTAACATATGAAAATTCAATTACATGAAGTTTTATTTACAGTAGAAAGTCTGACAGTTTAAAAAGTTCTATTAACACTTTTCATAAATAAGGGACATAAAGCCTTTTTAGTAATAATACATAGCAATCAGCATGGCAACTTAATATTCTCTATATTAAATTAATACTACCTACAAGACTACACACTCAGCTTTTCATTTGCTGCATTTACTTACAGGATATCTCTTGGAAAGATACAGTCTTTGTAAGAAAGGAGGCTCTATAATTAGTAAAACATCCCCAGTGGGCAACATTCTGCTAGCCTCTTTACACAAGTGCCAAGTTCAGCCTGCCCTGCGTGTCCGTAGAGGTCAGACAGTCTTCTGTGACGTCCTTCCTCTCCTTGCTGTCACTTGTTCTGACACATATCCATTAACCCGCTCCTGGTCTTCTACTTTGTGGGCACCATTGAGATAGTCACTGTTTTCATTTTATTTCTGGCGATTCTGAGGATGAATTCGACTGAGGGGACGTGAAACGTCTTGTCTACAGGTGGTTCTCTCCTAACAGGCGTGTCCATCTAGCACGGAACAATTCTCTTCCTGTATGTGAGACCGAATTCTGGTTGCGCTTTGGATCATGACAAGGTCGTTTTGATATTTTACACCATCCTATCCCCATGTTGAATCGCATCATTACAGTTCAAGGAGCAAAGACATAGAAGAGGCAAAAGAGCGTTTGGGAAAATGTGGTGTTTTAATAGGGTATATTTTTTTATACTGACCGTTAAACTGAAACAAATAAAAAGCTATATTTTTTTGTTCCCAAATCACAGAAACAGATTATTTTGATTATATTAGGGTTGCTATGAACAAGAGCCACAAACAGGGAATTTGCACAACAACAATTCTAACTTTTCTGTCATCTAGATGTATGAGACCAAACGGAAGTCAGGAATACTTTCTGGTGAGCTCTCTTTATTTATTTTCATAAAAATTTATTTATATACAAATTTCACAACCTTGTAATCCCAGGGATTTACCCTCCCCCCCCCTCCCTTCCATTTCCCCCCCCCTTCCCTCCTGCTCAGAGTTGTGCACTTCAGTTTGGTGCTTAGCTTGTTTTGACTTTTCCTCAAGTCTTTTGTTTTTTGTTTATTTTTTTCACTATATCCCATATATTAGTGAAACCATTTGGTTTCTGTCTTTTTCTTTATGACTTGTTTCTGCTAATATGATTTCTTCTAAGTACATCCATGTTGTTATAAAAATCATCGAATTTGCCATTTTTAATTGATGAGTAATATTCCATTGTGCATATATATATATATATATATATATTACACTTTTTTTCATTCAGTCATCTGTTTTGGGGCATTTAGGTTGACACTTGCATACAACAATTGGTACAATAAGCTAGATTATGCCTTAAATTGCATAATTCACAACTTCTATAAAATGTGATATGCCAATATAACCAGAAGACTAAATCATAAATGTAAAATTTTTATATGGCTATTGTTTATATTACACATATAGAGTAATGTTATAGAAAAGTTTTCTAGACTTCATTATAAAAACAATTGTTTTAATTAAGCATCACCTCAGCTAAAATATTGACTATAGAATGACGATCATCTTAATGAAGAGAGACCAACAGGACACATTGAGTAATCATAGAAATAAAGACAAATGAAAGTGTGGTTTACAGAAAAACCAAATTTTGCAAAAGCCAACAAATTCTGTGACATTACTAAATAATCCAAAGGGGCATATTATGAACAAAAATTCTTGTAAAATATTTATTATCACTTGCAAATAAAAGCATATGACACTAGATAGAATGAAGAATTTAGACAACATAAAAGTATATATGTATATATATATATATGGCATTGATATATAATAGGAACTTTTTAATAAATTAACATGAGATTTTGATATAAACATGCTAACTTTTCTCCACAATAATTTTTCTAAGAGACAAACATTTTCTAAGAGACACAAACATAAACATATTTTTTGAAAATAATTATCTAAGTTTATTTTCAAAACATAGGTTAATGACATATCCCCACTAAAAATAGAAAGTTAGAACTTCCATAGACAGATAACATGACAACTGATAAATGCTACTAAGCAGGGGGAGGTGGACTAAATTTTCATTCATTTACATTTTTCTCAATAGAAAAGATGACAAAAGAACTGATGGAGCTAAACCAAAATAAAGCTTAGAGATAGACAAGAGAGACTACACCGAATTTAGAAAAATGAGCGGAGATGGAGGCAGGAGGGGCACCTACCTCCTGTCTCATGGTAGGGCGGTATGTAACATACATCTGAGCAGGTCTGAGCCTCTTTATCCCCTAAATCCTGGACAGTGTTGTAAACCTTTGTTACTTTAATAAAGAAAAGTAAATAAAAAATTGAAAAAATTATATTGTTTAATTATGTCATTCACAGCACCGTGGATGGAGCTAGAAGTAATCATACTAGCAGAAATAAACCAGCAAGAACAAGAGAAAGTTATATGAGGAATTCCTCACTTATATGAGGAATACAGGGAAAATAAACAAATGGCAAAAAAATATTAAACTCTTAACAGAACTGAGGCACAGAGCAAGAGATGGGGAAGAGGGTAAAATTGGGAAGGGATAGGCACAACAGATTAAGATGTTTCACAGATGTAAATGTGGTGGAGAATCCTGGGGTAGACAATGATGTATTATATATATATATATATATATATATATATGTATTGTATGATATATATATATGCAATCAAATTAAAAAAATAAAAAAATCAATAAATGTAAAGCAAATATATGAAGAGTGAAATTCTATAATTTACTTTTAAAAAACACGATAAACTTTAGAAAACAAGAGAAAGGAATGATTTCTAAAAATTGATAGTTTAACAAGAACTGCTAATTAAAGCTTTAACATGTTACAGAAAATAGGGTCTTCAAATGTTTGTAGACAACAGAGTTTTTATTGCATGCAGGGTTTTCAATTCATGAATTTATACCATTTTAAGTCCAGAGCAAAGCTGTGCGAGAGTCTTGATTTTTCTCACAGACTTAGAACACATTCATGTCACAATATATTGATAACAAAAGATATAGTAAACTTTGATCTTGCAGATACACTGCAGAAAAAAGAAAGCTGCTAAACAGTACATAGGAAAGAAAGATTTTTGCCTACATATGCAATACTTATGTAACCGCAATATGCTATGCAGTTAGTAATTAAGATATTTATACTTTACTTTTCAATATACTATAGCTTTATTCAATATTAATTTCTACCAATGACTCCCAGTAGGTAAAACATTGAGCTGTTCCTTTTTAGTTATTTGTTTTGTCTATTAAATTAACCAAAGCAATTAATAAAATATACATTATTATTTGCTAAAATAATCTAGATGCATTTAAAAATGGCAAGAATATGTATTCATAGGATAATGAACAAATATTTCTTAGAAGTACCTTCAATGCTGTACATTCTTCATTTGATTCAATATTCACAAAATCTCTATGAACCTGGGAATATATTTTATCTTTCATAGTTCAGGAAACTGACCTACAATTGGATGACTTACTGAAGGTTCTATAACTAAATTTAGATCTAGACTCTTAAATAGGTACCTGGTGGTGGTAAAGCCAGTGTTCACGGTCACTTTGCTACCAATCTTCCAAACACAATGAGCAAAATGAATTCTGAAACTATTTTTATTGAACTAACAATTGCAGTCTTTCCCATAATAAACTTCTGGATGCTGCAAGAGAGTAAGTAAGATATAATTTAAAAGATGAAAAGTCCATATTCTTATTTTGTACATTAAATGTCCTCAATTTAAATCACATGTACAAGACCTATTTCATAGTTTACATGGCAATCTGTATGTATAACCTACTGAAAAAAAAAATAGCCAAGGTGTGGTTACTCAAGTCACAGATGGTTCAACAGAGACACAGGGAAATGAGGGAGTCAGTTATCTTTTTTTTTTTTTTTAGACTAGGTCTAGGTAATTTTGCCTGTGGAACCGCAGGCTCACGTTGCTTGGGGTACCACAGACTCAAGCAATCGCCAGCCTCAACTTCCCAGATAGCTGGGATTACAGGCTCATGCCATCACGCCCAGCTATTTTTTTTTTTGTGGGGGGGGGGGGGGGCTAAGTCTCACTATGTTGTCCTGAACGGGACTCGAACCATGATCCCTGGTCCCTGTTGCACCTTCCTAGACTGCCGCTTAAAGTCACGTGCCACCGTGCCCCGTCTGGGAGTCAGTTATCTTAAAGACACCTTAAGCAAATACCCTACAGGGAAGAAGTAAAAGAGGAATTTGAAACCTCAGCATCACCCTTTCAGTGCCCAGAGCCCTTTCCCTTCTGTCGGAGTCTAAGGACAGCATTTTTCACTTCTCTGTTTCGAAGACTATAAATGAGTGGATTCAGCATGGGGATCACAATGGTATAAAAAACAGAAGCCACCTGATCCCTTCCCAAGGAGTAGGATTTATTTGGTCTTAAATAACTGAAGATGAGAGTGCTGTAGAAGATGGTGACAGCCACAACATGAGAGCCACAGGTGGAGAAGGCTTTTTTCTTCCCTGAAGTGGAATTCATTTTCAGGATAGTAGAGAGAATAGACACATAGGACACAGATATTGTGATAAGAGAAACCATGAAGGTAATACTTCCAACAACAAATATCATGAGTTCAGTGTCCTGAGTGTCAGCACAAGACAGGGCTATAATTGGAGCTGTGTCACAGAAAAAGTGATAGATTACATTGGAGTCACAGAAGTGCAACCAGCTCATGCAAACCCTATTGGCTATGGAGTCTGTCAGACCTACCAAATAGGACCCAACCACAAGGGACCAGCAGCGTGTTGGAGACATAACCACTGGGTAGTGGAGAGGGTTGCAGATGGCTACATAGCGATCATAGGCCATGGATGAGAGAAGGATACATTCAGAAGCAAGAAAAAGACAAAAAAAGTACATTTGGGTGAAACACCCTGCATATGAAATCTTGTTGGAACTCAGTAAGTTCTCGAGTGTTTTAGGTGTGATAACGGATGAGTAACTGAGATCAATGAATGACAGATGACTGAGGAAAAAATACATGGGGGTGTGAAGATGTATATCCAGACAGATGATCAGTATCAACCCTGTATTCCCCAGCATGGTGACCAGATATATGAAAAGAAACAGCACAAAGAGCACCAGCTTGATGTCTTCAGAATCTGTAAGTCCCACAAGGATAAAGTCAGCCACTTCTGTAGAGTTACTTCTAGACATTCTGCTCCTCTGCTCTTACCTGTAGAAATATCAGAGCTGATGGTTGGCAGAAATTTCTTCAAAAATTTTAGTTCAGAAAATGCCTGGTATGGTCACTCTGGTTGATTCAGTGGAAGGTGTATGTTAGTGGCAATATGATATGACAGTATGCAAATATTGCTTCAATCATAAATGAACAAAGAAAGAACAAACAAAGAAACAAATTGATAAAACAAAAATGTGTCTGTGTTGCTGAATGGCTCAGCATCAAATATTAATTAAATATATCTAGTTTGAAAATAATGAGTGATGTTTTTAATATGGGATAAAATTCAATTTGTCAATGAAAGAAATATGTACATTAATAGCTAGACATGTGACAATATAGGTATTTTCAAATGCTTCCCATTTTAAATGTAATTATTACACATGAGATTATACTGTGGGTGTTCCTGTCAGTCATACTATTTTAGATTTAAAAAAGGACATAGAGGTCAAGATATTTGTCCAGTCAGAGTTATTAAGCAATGTCTCAGTGAATCTACAAAACAGACCGAAGAGCTTTTCAAATACTATATTCCCATTATAATTAATTTCAGCAAACCTGAAAAAATATTATATAAAAACACTACAGACACTTGATTTTAGGGTATCATTCACTAGATCATTCCATAGTATTTTAATAATAATGATAAATCTCAAACTTAAATGACTCCAGTGTGATTTACTTGTGTAATTAATCTTAATAAATATTAATGTCAATGTCCAGAAGCTAGAATTTCTTCATAAATTAATTTTTGACATCAAATTTCTGTCCAAGTTACTCTTTTATAATATCAGCATTGTTTACAGACTGTGTTTCCATCTTGTCTATATTTTCAACCCAACACGTGCACATATCACTTAAGGTGTGAGGTCTAATAATGAGTGCCTCCTCTGTATGTGCTCATAATATTTGATTCTAGTTAAAATCATCTAATTTTAAGTGAAATACTTACTGTGAATCAAGGTTGGTAGAATAATGACCTTCTTCTAATCTCATCATTCTAGATATTGTTCAGCTTACATTTTTTCACACAGTGAAAAATATACTGATTTGAATATTTCTGAGGAATAGTATGTGATTTCTTAGAGATAGGTACTTTCTAAGTTTCTGTGCATACATTATAAAGTCAACATAGAGATTTTGTTCAGTTAGTAGTCAAGTAGAAATTTGCCCAGAGTGCTGTCTTTAAAGAATGTCAGAGAGCTGCTGAGAACAAATGACAGCAGAGTTGCTATGTCTCTCAGCCTGATGTTGCAGGGCACCTAATGTTGGGGAACATTAGGTGCTTAGGGGAACTCAAAGATGTTTGGCCATCCTTGAGGGACCAATTTCTAAGGAAGCCTGTTGGCCTGCTTCCAAGAATAAAGCTCAAGGACTCAAATATCTATGCAATTTTGGGGAAATATTTGCCTTGTCCCTTAGTAGTCACATAATGAAGAGTTTTTTCTTTGTGGACTCTAAATATTTGTTTGCATATGAGAAGAAACAATTTCTAGATACTTACTGAATTATTCTACTGCTGAATCTATCAAAAATGGAATGATTTAATTTTGACAATGATATGGTTTTTATATTTAATGTGATGCCATTATCAGCAAAAAGCATGGTCTTTGGAGGAAAATGGAATAAAACAGAAATTGAGAAGTAAAATGAAAATGATTCTAAATGAATGTGACATTTTTATAAATACCTCCCAAGTATCTGTCTTTAGACACATGTTTGTATACTGAGAGAGATGCATATTTATTATTATTCTCTATGTCATAATCCAATACATTGTATTAGACTTTCATGAAACCCACAATCCCATGTAGTATATATAGGTTAGGACCCAGAGCTAGTTTTTTTTCTAGAAAATTTCATTTACTTGTAAATATTTAGTTATATCAAACACTTTGTTTACACATGACCAAGACCTAACTCATCTCCTTAGCAACGTTTGTGGCACTTATTTCTTTATTCTGCTTTATTTTATTTTTAAAACATCTACAATGACATTAGTAATCATTTTGTATATTCTTTATTAATTAGTAGTTCACTTCTCTATGTAATCAGGTTCAATGTTTTCTATGATAAAATAGAAAAAGGCACTGTAGTACAGTATTGAGGATGACTAGTACAAGTGGAAGCAAATAAACATCCTTTTAAAATGATAATTTAATTTTTTTAATGTATATATTTCCCATCATTCTATTACCGGGGGTTCTCTCAACCCCTCTCACCCATGGACTGTTAATGTGGTCCTTCATGTTCCTTCCCTCTTGATCTCTTCCTCAGCCCCCCTCCTCCAACTCTGCAGTAGTTTTGTTTTTAAGTTGTTTTGACTTTTCCTCTTGGCCTTTTGTTTGCTTTTCCTATATCCCATATATAAGTGAAACCATCTGTTTTCTGTTTTTTTCATCTGATTTATTTCTGCTAATGTGATTCCTTCTAGATCCATCCATGTTATTGCAAATGCCTTAAATTTGTCATTTTTAGCTGATGAATAATATTCCATTGCATAAATATACCACATCTTTTTCAATTATTCATCTGTTTTGGGACATTAAATTTCCGAGTACTGGTGTCCCTTTTTAGAACTGATTTTGTCTCCTTTGGGTAGATTTCCAGAAGAGCAATTGCTTGGTCAAATGGTAGTTCCATTTTCATTAGTTTGAGAGTCCTCCATGCATCTTTCCAGAATGACTGGACTGGTTTGCATTCTAACCAGCAGTGTAAGAGTGTTTCTTTTTCTCCACATCCTAACCAGCATTTGTTGTTGACCATATTTTTGGATATATACCATTCTTACTGGTATAAAATGGTACCTCGTTGTGGTTTTAATTTGTATTTCCCTGATATTAGTGATGTTGAACATTGTTTATATGCCTTTTGACCTTTTTAATTTTATTTGTGGGGAAATGTCTTTTTAGCTCTTCTTGCTATTTTTGGATTGGAATTTTGCTTTGTTTTTGTTAAATGTGTGATTTCTTTGTGGACCTTTAATATCAGGTCTTTATCACTTGTATGAAAAGTGAAAAAAAATCCACAATCTGTTGGGTTAACTTTTTGTTTTATTTATTGTCTCTTTTGCTGTTCAGAAGTTTTTTGTTTTCATGTTGTCCCAGCTGTTCTTGTTTTCCTTCATTTTTTAGTATTTGTGGATGTATCCTGAAAGAGGTTTCTGAGATGTAAGTCTTGGTATGTTTTGTCCATGTTTTTCTCAATGTATGTTATGATTTCAGTTCTTACATTCAAGTATTTTATTGATTTATGTTAGTTTCTGTACATAGTGTGAGGAAATAGTCTAGCTTCATTTTTTTAAAAATGTAGTGGTCTATATTTCCCCAACACCATTTATTGAGTAGACTGTCCTTGCTTCAATGTTTGTTATTGCCCCTTTGTCAAAGAGTAGTTGTCCATATAGGTGTGGCTTTATTTTTGGACCTTCTATTCTGTGATTGGTCTGTGTGTCTGTTTTTCTTCCAGTACCATGCCATTTTAATTATAGTGGCTTTGCAATATAATTTGAAGTCTAGGAGATTTATTCCGTCATTCTCTCTTCTTTTTGTCAAGAGGACTTCAGCTATTCATAGTTTTTATTGTTCCATATGAATTTCAGTAATTTTTGTTGTATTCCTTTAAAGAATGCTATTGGAATTTTTATAGGGATTGTACTGAATCTGTAGATTTCTTTTGGTAGGTTGGCCATCTTGATGATATTAATTCTTCCAATCCATGAGCAGGGAATGTCTTTCCATTTCTTTATGGTTTATGTCTATTTTAGCAGTGTTTTAAAGGTTTCTTTGTATAGATACTAGACATGTTTTATTAAGTTTATTCCCAAGTATTTAATTTTTGTTGGTGTGATGGTAAATGGGGTGATTTTTATAATTTCATCTTCTTCTGATTGATGTCTTGTGCATAAGAAGGCTATTAATATCTGTGTGTAGATTCTGTAACTGGTCTTTTCCTTTATATTTTATCTGTTTGCTTTCTTTGGTAAATTTTGTTAGTTTTTTTTTCTTGAACTCTAGAACTTTTACAATTATGTGTCTTGCTGTGACTTTCCTTTTATTGAAGTAGTTTGATATCCTTTGGGCTTTGTATGCCTATTTTCATTTCCTTATTTAGGTTAGGGACATCCTCCATTATTTCCTTAAATAACTTTTCAGTTCCCACGATTTTCTCTTCTCCTTCTGGTATTCCTATGTCCATGAAATTTCCTTTCCTCAGGGTATCTGCTATATCTCTGAGCTTTTCTTCTGTCCTCTTCCTTTGTACTTCCCTTTCCTTCTCTCTATTGATTTTTTTTTCAGGGTCCTCTAGATTGTTGATGTGTTCTATATTATCTAGTTTATGTTCTTTCCCCTTACATTTTGGACTCTTGTACTGCTCTTTTTGTATCCTGAATTTCCTTGCTGTCCTTTTTAAGAAATTCAGTCTCGTCCTTCAGCTCTATTGTATTTCTCATATCATATTTCTCTTTTTAAATTTTTTCTATTTCTTATTGAAACTGGGTGCCACTCCCCACCTTGAGTGTGGCAGTTAAACTGCTAGAAGAATCAGTTGGAATGGGGGTTGGACCAGAAGCAGGGGATAAAAAGGCAATGAGCAGAAATGAGGAGAGAGAACTTTTGGGGAATGGAGAGAAGAGAGTGACAGGCAAGTGAAGAGTAGCCTGAGTGACTGGACTGGGCAGAAGCCCCCTGGAAGAGTGAACTGGTGGTAGAGAGGAGTCATGGTGGCCATCTGGAGAGTGACCAGTGTGGAGAGTGTGATACCACAGCATGGTAGCCTGGAATGCTAGTATCTGGTGATGACCAGGGATTTGGAAATCTGACTTGTGCATCAGCAATTGTGGAAGATATTTGAAGCACCTTGGAGAAGTGGAGCAGCTCAAAATACTTGAAAGAGATGAAGCAAAGAGAAGACGGCAGAAAATGACTGGACTTCACAGAGTGCCTCTGTTTGGAGGGGGAAAGGGGCGTCATCTTGGACTGTGTCTTTGGGACCTGGGACTAGCAATGGTGACTGGGCTAAGATGACTAGTCACTTGTGGCTTTAAGGACTTTTTGTTTACCATGTTGAACTCCCTTGTTAATAAATCCTATTGTTAAACTGCAGTTTGGGTGACAACTTCTACTCACACAGGTGATGCGGACCTGTGGTTTGTAAGTTGGAGGCTTTTGCCCCTTTTTAACCTAATTTCAGTATCTCAACTCTTTGTTTTAATTAAGGCAAGATGGGATACTTTCTAACTTTTCTGATTTTTAGTGATGTTACTTGTGATTGTTTTCTCTATTGATTTTTCTGTCTCTTCTTTCATCTCTTTGACTGTTCTTATTATGTCATTTGTAATTCTTTGTCAGACTGAAGTCATAATTCTTGTGTCTTCACTATTGAATTCTGAAGGTCATCTTTCCTTTGGTGACATATTATTTCCTGAGGGGCTTGCTTGAACATTCTTGCTTTTGTTTTTGTTTTTCCTGTTTTTGTTCAGATGTCCTCTAAGTGTTGGGCTGCTATGGTATTTGTATTTGCCAGCATGTTTATTGTGTCCTTTGCCTGTGTGTGCTTATTCTGACTTGTGTTTGTGTTGCTGTGGTTTTGAAACTGGGTGGCCCTCCCCCTGGGGGCTGTGACAGTTAACTAGGGGCCCCTCCCCCATTGGGCTGTGTAAGTTAACCCCTCCCCCTTGGGTTTGGCAGTTAAACTGCCAGAAGTAGCAGTTGGAACAGGAAGTTGGATCACAAGGAGGAGGATAAAAAGGAAAGGGGCAGAGACAAGAGGGAGAATGAACATTTTGAGAGAGCCAAAGAGAGAGCTAGAGAGGGAGAGAGCAAGAGAGAGAGAGAGAGAGAGACTGGAGAGAAGTTCCCTGGGGTTTGTTAAAGCTAATGGTGGCCACAGTTCAGCTTGGGCTTGTCGCACTCTCTCCTTTATCATGGGTGTGCTCTCTTCTCTAGGCTGTGTGTGGTTTTTGATTCTTGATGCCTTTCCTTTGTTGGCAACAGCTGGCATATGTGCATCTCCCAGAGTCTTCAGTTCCTCCCTGGTGCCTTCATTGGTCCCCTCTCTCTATGGTCTATTGAAAAACTTCTTTCACAATGTGTAGGGTAAATGAGTAATCAGGGTTTTCCATACCCTTCTAACATTAGCCTCTATGACAAGCATCTGTGTATTGGATGGACACTCCCATTGAAACTGGGTATCCCTCTGCCCTTGGGTATGGCAGGTAAACATCCAGAAGAAGCACTTGGAATAGGTTTGGACCAGAAGCAGGGGGATAAAAATGCAAGGAGCAGAGATGAGAGGGAGAGAGAATTTTTGGGGAATGGAGAGAAGAGAATGGCAAGCAAAAAAAGAAAAAAAAAAAAAAGCAAAGAGTAGCCTGAGTGACCAAACTGGTCAGAAGCCCCCTGGAAGAGTGAACTGATTGTGGTGAAGAGCCATGGTGGTCAGCAGAAGAGTGGCCAGTGTGCAAAGTGTGCTGCAGAAAGGTGGCCTGGAATGCTGGTACTTGGTGATGTCCAGGGATTTGGTAAGGTGATTTATGCATCAACAATTGCAGAAGAGTTTGAAGCACCTTGGAGAAGTGGAGCAGATTGGAATACTGGAGATAAAGGAAGCAAAGTGAAGATGATGGAGGAAAGACTGGACTTTGCAGAGTGTCTACCTCTGGAGGGGCACAGGGGCATCATCTTGGATTGTGTTTAAGACATTTGGACTAAAGGGTAACTGAAGTAAGATAAATGGCCATTTGTGGCTTTAAAGAAAGAAAAGTGCTTTTCATTTTCTTGGTTAACTTTCCTTGTTAATAAATTTCTTGATTGACTGAATGACTGTTTCTTTGCTATTTTTCCCTATTCACAATTAAAAATCCCATGAGATTGATGCCAAAAGGTCCAACACTTTTTTAACTGCTAGAACCAATGATAAACCTACCTAGGTAGTGATGGTTGCAAAACACAGCGCTAAAAGAATAAAGCTATATTTTGTTAAAAATGATTATGTTTTGCAGTGAATAAATGCTTCAGCTTTCCCCAATATTTTTCATCTTAAATTAGAGTCTTAATACAAGAAGTATTTATTTACTTATTGTGTAACATGTACAATTTCATTTCCTTATAGAGATACTTGATATTTGATCACAAATGTAACATGACTTGTAGCAGCGAGGGAAGTGAGTAAAGGTTTCTATATTGGAAGGAACCTCTTAAAAAAATCAAATGAGAAATGCAGAGCCTAGGAAGTTTGTGATGAGAGACTCACAGAATGCAGATCATGTAGAAGGAAAATGATGTGGGAAAACTCAGGACTAATAATCAGATCTGACAAAATTAAAATTGGATTTCATCTTTTTTTAAACCTACATAACTCCTTTCTTGAAATCTGTGCAGTTTTTTTCTATTCAGAAAACCGTGTGTTGGAAGCAACCTAAATGTCTCAAAACATGTCTGAATGAAAAAAGATGTATATATACACAATGGACAAATTTGATGATTTTATGATAACATAGGTGTACTTAGAAGAAATCATATTAGCAGAAACAAGTCAAAAAGGAAAAGACAGAAATCACATGGTTTCATTAATATATGGGATATAGGGGAAAAAAGAAAATGAAGAATAGTCAAAACAAGCTAACAACCAAACTGAAGTATACAACTCAGGGTGGGGGAGAGAGAGTAGGAATGGTCAGGGAGGATGGGGGATGAGTCCCTGGGATTACAAAGATGTGAAATTTATATATAAATAAATTATGTAATAAGAAAAGCAAAGCATGTAAATTAGTTAAATAATAATTGGCAATTTCCAAGTCAATAATAGCCAGTGAAAGTACACAAAAACACAGTTCATTTCTTTTTTCCATTACTCATATACCTCTTCTCCCAAAGTTTATGCACATCTGAAATTTGTACAACAGAATTCAACTGTGTTGTTTAATAACTGTACTGAAAGTGAGTGCAGTGAAGTCACATTCTAGAGAAGGATTGAATTCTGGAAGTAGGTAGGGTGAGCCCTTTTGTGTATGTGAATTCATATTTAGGGAATTATCTGAGGAATCACCAGTAAGTGCAGAAGGAATGTTCATTTTTTAAAATGCTAATTCACCATTACTATTTTTTAACTTAAATCTTTATTCCTCTACTTCACTTTGTTTTATTTTAATGAGGGTTGGGCAGAAACAAAGCAATTAATTTTTACACCTGTGATCTTAGTCCTCATTTTAGACCAACAAATTTAATTAAATGTCTTTTGCTTTCCTGAAAATATGTTGATTCTGGAAATACATAAACAAATATTTTTCTGAAAGAAAAAGCAGACTATATCGCACCATTTGAAACTTCGATTGTTGACAAACTTTAATGATTCCAATGAAGTATTAAAGATATTTCTATACTTTATATTGAGGTTTTATCTTTATTTGACTGAAAAGAACAGTTGATTTTATTTTATGAATGATAAAAGAGTGAGATCATTCAAAAATTCAAATTTTTTAAACAAAGTTGAAGAAAAAGAGACTGGATATATAAACAATTTTAAGAAGATTATGTTTTTGAGTCACAGCAAAGCATATTTTTGTAAGAATTTTTCCAATGCTACTATAACTTCTTTGTTTTTCAGATAATGGGATTTAGCTTTGTTATAAAGATGCTGTAAAAAAGAGAAAGGGGTTTATTAGTTTTTGTTGAATAGCTAGAGATAGATCTGAAATACAAAATGAAGCCTGATCCAAAGGATGAAGTTATAACAGTAAGATGGAAAGAGCAGATAGAAAGGCCTTGACTCTCTTGGTTGTTGATGGCAGATTCATGAGGGTAGAGTATTTTCACATAAGATCCAAGTATCAGAAAAGAAGAAATACTGCCAAGAGATACAGCTAGCACCCACATCAGAATTTGAATCATGAAAGCATCCCCACAAACAAGCTGAACAACTGGAGGTGAATCACAGAAAAAGTGATTCAATTGGCTACATTCACAGAAGGTGGAAGAGTAGACCACAGAGATGAACACTGTACTGGAATGGCAGTGGTTCAGCAGACAAGAGCCATCTGAATAAACAGTTTGTTGCTCATGATGACAGGGTAGAGTAATGGTTTGCATGTGGTGCATAGGTGTCATAAGCAATGGCAATGGGGAGAAAGCAGTGTGTCTACCAGTATCTGAAAAAAAAAAGTTTGAATAGCACAGACCATAACTGAAATACTTCTATGTTGTCTATAAAGGTCTTCTAATAATCTGGGCACAATAACTGATACATAAAAGATTCTAAAAAGGAACAATTTCCAAGAAAAAAATACATGGGGTTTGCAGTGTTGAATCAACTTTGGTCATCATGATAATGAGGCTGTTTCCTAGAGGCACAAAAATATAAACAACCAGAATTACACCAACATAAACCCTTGAAGGTGGGAATGTGAGAAAATTCAGAATGAATTTCACTAGTGCAGTCTGGTTCCCTGGTGGGGAATTCTGTCCTGTGCATTCCATCTGTAAGAAAATGACTTCAAGGCTCAGAAGTTACTTAAAGTTTTTGGTTCAAATGGAAAATTATGACATATTATATTACTAGCTTCAAATGAATTGACCCAGGATTGATAGCCAGGTTTCTTGTTTAATTTGCATTTTGGAAATATGCTTCAAGTCAAAAGGCCAAACAGAACAGAATATTAAGAGAAATACTTTATTTTAATGATAATGTCAAGAGTTGTGACTGTACTACTTACACTAAAATTCATCAAACAATATATAATTTTCAGAGTTAGAGAGATGGCTAATGTTTTAATGAAAATAAACTTGTAGGTAAAGTTCTGAAAACAACAGCAGTAACAATGTTTAATGACTCAGATGTTATGAAGGGATTCCATACCTTGGTTTGAATTTGCGATGAATTTGTTATTAAAATAAACAACTGAATTTAGTTTTGAGAAAAAATGTATGAGATTATTTATTCAGAATGATTCAGAATCTTAGTAAAGTTAGAGAAAAAACTAATGGAGACTATGATAACTAAGAAACAATTTTCAAGGAGCTATGTTTTTGAGTCACAGTACAATACATTTCTGTAGGAAATTTCCCCATGCTGCCATAACATCTTGCTTCTCAGACAACAGATAATGGAGCTAAACAGTGGTATCAAGATGGTATAAAAAAGAAAAAGATATTTTTGAATTCCTGTTGAATGAGTGGACTTACTTAGGTTTCATATATACAATGGTGCTTGATCCAAAGAATAAAGTCACAAACATAAAGTGGGAAGAGCAAATAGAAAAGGTCTTGGCTCTCCCTGGGGCTGATGGCAGCTTCATGATGTTGGAGATAATTTTCATGTAATAGTCCAGAATCAACAGAAAAGACATAGTGGCAACCAATTCAATAATTAGATATATCAACATCTCAGTCATGAAAGCATTTCCACAAGCAAGCTTCACAACTGCAGGTGCCTCACAGAAGTGATCCAAATGGCTACATTCATAGAAGGGTAGAGAAAATATTTGGGAGATGAACCCTATATGTTTTGGGATGGAAGTGACCCAACAGGCAACTGCCAGTTTGGTTCACAGTGTATTGTTCATTATGCTAGGGTAGAGTAATGGATTACATGTGGCGACACAACTGTCATAAGCCATGCCAGAGAGGATAGAGCACCTAGTATCTCCAAACATCAGAAAGAAATACATTTGAAGAGCACAGGCCATAAGTGTGCTTTCCATATAGTCTATAGAGATCTGTTAATAATTTAGGGCAAGTAACTGACACATATTTGCTAAAAGGAAAAAAATTCCAAGAAAAAATACATGGGTGTCTGGAAGGAAGGGTCATACTTAGTTAGGATGACAATGAATATACTTCCCATAAGAATGAAGTTATACAGTATCAGAAATAAAACACAAAGAAATCCTTGAAGGTTGAGAACATCAAAAAACCCAGTGAAGATGAATTCCACTAGTGCAGTGTGGTTCCCCAGTAGGGAATTTTGTCCTGTGCATTGCATCTATGAGCAAAATGATTTCAAGGTGCAGAAGTCAATTCAACCCATTGGAATCGAACCCTTGAGTGCCAGAAGGATAGCGCTGCTCAATTAGAAAGTGACACAGGACAAAGGCTAATCCCCAGGGTAAATCACACTTCCTGACTTAAAAAGCATGAAAAAGTGTGACTTCTAATGACACTGGGACATATGTTAGATGGTTAACCTCATATTAGTGAAAGCAAAATACCCGCCTTTGGATGAAAAATACATTTCTTTATCACTGTGTGTCTTTTAACACAATTATAAAGGTAAGCACTTCATTTCAATCAATCTAAATGGGTAATAATGGGTAAGTTTTACTCAAACCAGATTTATTTTGCACATGCTCATATCTTTTAGATCAAAGAATAACTACTTACAGGATATTTCAAAAGAATACCTTTGCTGTTATTATTGATTTTTCAGCTTCAAATGCATTTTGATTCAGACAGCAGCATTTATAATTTTATGATTTAAGTTACCATAAATGAAAAACATATGTTGAGAATGAAACATATGCAAAGTATTTGTAATGTAGTGGATTAATAAATTAAAGATTGCTACCATTTTCAACATCAGAACAGTCATTATTTTCACATAAATGCTAGCATCTATTAAGTGTCTATTAAGTGATCATTGTATGTATTACATTTGGTGATTGTAGCTCTTAAAATCCTTATGTAATAAATGAGACAGATAGCAGTAGAGTATTGACAAAGATTTATTTCAACTAGTCTAACCTACTAGTAATAAATGGATACCCATTTTAGGATTAAGTTCCATGATAAATAAACCAAAAACAGTGAAGAGATTATAGTATTTTCATTTTTTCTTTAAAGATTTAGTGAGAAAACCCATCTGAATTGTATTCAACAATTTCTAAATTTTATTTTGATTTAATAAAATTGTTTTGAATATGAACATTGCAACACTGCATTAATAAAGTTGACATATTAATATCATACTGTACCATATATAGGCAAATCATTATTTCTGAGAAGACAAGAGAAATAAACAAGAAATATTTCATTAAAAGCACAAGTAACTATGTGTAGTTAAATTAAGTAGTTTATAGAGTTTTACAATTAAAACTACTAAATATGTTTTCTAAATTAGACACCTAAAGTTTCCCATATGTCAGAAAACCCTTCAGTTGTGTTGCAAGATTTTAAGAAAATTATTCTTGGGGTGAGATTTTACTTAGTAGATAACTTATTTGGGTAAATGTGATACTTAGAGATTTCTTATTTTCCAAGTCATTTTAAATTAAGCATTCCTTTTTATATTTAATAAAGGATGCTCCAATTAGAAATAAACTGTGAAAGGGGAAATTATTTCAGCAGATATAAATATTATACTTAAGCAAATTATATTGCTGGGGTTTTTTATGAATTTAAATTTTTCTTGATTATGTAGATACTTTCCATACATTGTTGTATATCCCAAAGTTCTCCCACCACCGTATCACCTATGAACCATCAGTATATCTTTTGTGCTCATCCCTCCCTTGATTTTGTCCTACCTCCCCCTTCTTTGCTGTATGCTTTAATATGTTATTAATTTTCTAGTTTTAACTTTTTATTGTCCTTTTGTTTGTTTTTTCTATATCCCATTTATAAATGAGACTGCAGGTATTTATCCTTTATTTTCTGGCTTATCGAGGCTAGCAAAATTCCTTCTAGCTCCATCCGTGCACTGTTTCAGTTTGCTCTTCAAATGTACTTCCCCACTTGCACACTGTACTAAATATTGTACAGAAGGGGAGGAAGAATGAGAGACTATCATGTACAGAGTGCTAATCCAATGAAGAGAATACAGAGGATGTTAGTTTCTAAGGGTAGTGGTTAATCAAATGTGGGCAGCTTATCTGGTGAGATATAAAAAAATACAGAGGTTCATTCAACAATTTTAACCATTATCCAAGTATTAGAGAGTAAAATTAGTAAACAGTGTACATTAAGATGTAGGGTGGTATCGTGCAGAAATGGTATGCTTCTGTAGTACTGTCCACATAAAATCACCTTAATAATGTAACCTGTCTGTATCTGAAATCTTGACCACTCTGCACTTAACACCCTTTTTAAAAAAAAAATATATTAATTAATTAATTAATTTTTATAATTTATTTATATATAAATTTCACATCATTGTAATCCCAGGGATCCCCCCCTCCCCTACAATCCTCCCCTTTCCCTTCTGCCCAATAGGTTTATATAATAAGAAGCTGGAAGTTTGGAAGGCATGCTGTCCACAGTTTTAAAATAAGAAAACAAAGCCAGGGATGTCAACTAACATGTTCTTCTGATTAAATCACTATACAGATGAATCATAACAAGATCAAAGCAGAAGACAATGTCTCCATGGTGACTCAGTTTGTATTCTTGGGATTTTCTGACCTTCCGAATGTCCAAGGGTTATTATTTGCA
Organism: Uropsilus gracilis; assembly: GCA_004024945.1. Lineage (NCBI taxonomy): Eukaryota > Metazoa > Chordata > Mammalia > Eulipotyphla > Talpidae > Uropsilus > Uropsilus gracilis. The sequence continues at coordinate 84,672 of PVHY01003264.1, read as the reverse complement.
CTGTTCTTCATTGTCTACATGATCATTTTAATAGGAAATAGTCTCATCATATTAGTCACCAGACTTGACTCTGCCTTGCAGAAGCCCATGTATTTTTTCTTGGCAAACTTTTCCTTATTGGAGATCTGCTTTGTGTCTGTCACTGTCCCTAGGATTCTGAAGAACCTATGGACTCAGGACAGAACCATTTCTAGACTGGGGTGTGCCACCCAAAATTGCTTCTTCATTACACTGGGAGCTGCTGAGTGCTTCCTGCTGGCTGTGATGGCCTATGACCGCTATGTGGCCATCTGCAACCCTCTGCACTACCCCCTGGTCATGAACCACAAGTTCTGTGTCCAGTTGGCTGTTGGTGCCTGGGTCACAGGAATCCCACTCCAGATTGGACAAACGTGCCTGATATTCTCTCTGCATTTCTGCAATTCCAACCAAATTAATCACTTCTTCTGTGACATCCCACCCTTGATCAAGCTGGCCTGTGGGGACACCTCAGTCCCTGAGAAGGCACTCTTCACAGCTTCTACCGTGTTTGTTGCCATCCCTTTCACACTGATACTTGTCTCTTATGGCAAAATCATTTCCACCATTCTGAAGTTGCCAACAGCCAGTGGACAAGCCAAAGCCTTCTCCACCTGTTCTTCCCATCTCATCGTTGTGGTTTTGTTCTTTGGGTCTGGTTGTATCACCTACTTCAGGCCCAAATCCAATGATTCTGCAGGAACTGATAAATTGCTCTCTCTCTTCTACACTGTGGTGACTCCCATGTTTAATCCCTTGATCTACAGCCTTCGGAACAAGGATGTGATTGCAGCACTGAGAAAATTATTCCTTAAAAAAATAAAGTGATTAATTTAATTGCAATGTTTTAATTTTGCCAAACATTTATTCCATAATTATTTAAAATCTCTTCATTCCCTCTTTAAGAGATTAATCTCTTCTACCTGAGGATACCTTTTCAGCTATTTGGATGGGTGCTATCATAGTACTTACCCTACTTGGATTGATGCTCCACCATTTCATCCGACTCTAAGTTCTATGCACAAAACAGTCATCTTGCTTCATAAACACACTAGCAATGTACAACGGAGTCCCTCTGAAACTGAAAGCAGAAAAATCATTAAGACATTTGGTTTAAATGTAATGAGAGTATACATGATTATTTGTCTAAACAATTTTAAAAACTGCATGCTTCCCATAGCACAGGGACATCACTATTGCAACTTGATAATGATAGCGAATGTTAGTTGAATAAATAATGAAATGGGTGAATAAAAGAGTGATTATTGTTCTCACCTTTTAGTAACTCTGACACTTAGAACATCCTTAAACATTGGAAACATGGATTTAATATACTGTGCACTGATGTGAAATAAACAATTTAAATACCAAAAGAAACTTTTCTTGATTTGTTTTTCTTCCTAATATATATTGGGCACTGCACAAGATACAATAGAACAAGTCTATTTGCTTCAATGAAACCATTAATGATTGGATGATTTGCCAATATTTCTATATTCTACTGAAAATTATGGCATAAATTAATTTTCTTTCAATTTTTAAAAAAACTGGACTCCAGACAGCTACTCTTATCTCACTTTATATTTTTAGTAGAAAGTATCTGTGGTGAGATTGACTTTAGACTTTTAACAAAGAATTTAATGTAATTTATGCACATGTTGATTATCAACAGCAATGAAATTTACTATAATATCATAATGCAATGGCACTTCAATTAAAAAATAAACCAAGACAAATAAAAATAAAATAAAATATCTGTGACTTTAAAAGAGAAGGAACCATTAAAAATTCTCTCCAGGATTACCCAAAGCCCACACAGCTGCATTTGCATTGATGTATATAATCCTTCATGTCTTAGTTCTTAAGTGTTTGGTATCTTCAAAGCTTTGAGGTGGCATATCAAGGAAAGTTTGCATCAGCTCACAGGATCATTAATGGCTCTGCTCCACATTCATAAATTAATAATTTACATTAAGAGATGACTTAATGCATCTGTCTCTGAAGACTTTGCTAGATATTTTTAACAATTCTGCCATTCTATAGTTTTATTTATAATTATGCCAGTGCATACAATGTTAGTTTTTTTCTATAGAGAGATATATATTATTTTGTGAGCCCATTTATAGTCTCAAGATTCTATAAAACACTGCTAGAAGCAGTAAGCAAGTAAAATAATGCTTAAAAGTAAAAAATCAATATACAAAGATTTGTTGCATTTCTATATGCAAACCATGAACTAGAAAGAGAAGTAATAAAAAAATATGACATCAAAAAGAATAATACTAGAATAAATATAACCAAGGAAGTGAAGTCTAGTACTGAAAAGTATGGTGCTTTAATAAAAGAAATTAAAGGAGATATATAGATATCAAAAAATCATATGAAAGATGTTTACCATTATAAATAATTGCTATAATACAAATCAAAATAAAAAATATTATGCCACATGTGTTTTATCTACTATAATTAAAACAAAATTAAAAAGCACAAAATTGATGATTAAGTATAAAACTGTACAAGGTGACACATTTTAAGGTCAGGCTATAGTGCTTCTAAAATCTGCTTTATAATTTATATATTCATTCATCTTATATTGATATAAATCAATTCCTGCTTCTTTCAGCAGCAATATTCTCCTCCATAGTATTTTGAGGGTATATAGGTATGTGTATTTGTTTGTAGTCAGTGTTATAAACCTTCATTCCACTTTCTAACACTATATTGAGAGGAGTCATGATTAAACTGAGGAGTTTAATCATGACTCCTCTCAATATAGTGCTCTTTGTAGACAATCTTTGTATATTGATTTTTTACTTTTAAGCATTATTTTGCATCCTAAACTAGGAACAGAAATTATTGAGAATTTTTGATTTGGCCATTGAGGGCATGTTAGCTTCAGCCGATTACATGGCATACTAGCTGCAAATGTAATCTAGAACCTCTTTGCATTTATGCTTTTGTGATTAAATTTCATGAGAGATTGTGCCTAGAGATTTGGTTTATAGTTTGTCCATCTAAAAAGAAATGTGAGTTTTCCCTTTTAACCCTCTTCTCCCTTTTTCTGTAGTCTTGGAATGATGAGGTCTACCTGTTTAATAAGGAAGCAGAAACGAAAGACTCATGTTGAAGACATAAATACTGAAGAGATTGAGACTAATTATCTCTGATTTTTTTTGGACAGATACAAGCTTCTACAATTTAAGACACTATCAGCATGTGTTTGGAACATCTTACTTTATTAGTAAGTAATATCTCATTACTCTAAGCTCTCAATGCTTAGAGTTCTAAAAATATCAAAAAAAATATAAGAGAAATTGAAACTTTAGAGAATGGGTAATATGGCAGACTATTTTTGATTATTGCATCAACTTCTTGAGTGGCAGGTTTAGTGCAATTAGAAAGTAACACAGGAAAGGAGCTGATCCCCAGAGTAAATTCTACATACTACACAAAAATCACTATTGATTATCAGAATAAACTTATGTTAGAAAGTGTTAAACCTTCTTCTTATAAAAGTAATTTATATGGCCTTATAGCATCATAAGCATAAAGTGAGTTCATTGGAAGAAAAATGAAAGTAAACAATTTGAAAAATAAAATGAAAACAATTCTAAATAGGTGCAAGATTTTTATAAATTTCCCCCTAAGTATTTTTCTTTAGGCACATGTTGTGTACTGATAGAATTGCATATTTATTAGCATTCTGTGTGTCAGTATCCAATCCTCATTTTATAAGTAAAATTTCCTAATCTATCATGAGATCCGTTGTATTAGGCTATAATGGAACCCACAATCTCATGCTGTATGTGTGAATTAGGACCCCAGAGCTACCTTCATTTTGAAAAGCTGAATTGCTGATAAATATATTGGGGACATCAATCAGATAGTGTCTTTAGATTTCACTGATACCTAATCTATTTACTTAACAATATTAATGTCACATGCTAAATACTTTAGTATACTTTTTTCTTTTTAAAATATCAGCAATGGCATTAATAATCATTTTATAATTTCTTTATTAGCTAAAAATCTCACTTCTCTCTGTAATCAGGTTCAATGTTTTCTGTGACTAAAAGTAAGTTAAAACTTGCAAATAACAGTGTAGTATTGTATTGAAGACAATTTTAATAAAAGGAAACAATGAAAATATCTGAATGAACGGAGGAGATTAAAATATTCTTGTGCACCTTTCATTAAGTTATTACAATGAAATACACTTCCATGTAGATTTAAAGACTGTTTAACTCAGAAGAACTTCAGGAGATGATTTCTGGAAGCTACTCTCACATGCTTTTCAATGTATTGCTTCATCTGACTGGGCAGTTGTAGACTGAACTCCACCCTTCTGGGTTTCAAATACCAGAAGTCAAACCACGTGGTTATCTGATGATATCGGAGCTTCCCACAGCTCCTTTCTTGGGATGAATTATTTGATAAGCTCACAGATCTCAGTATTATTATAATTACTGAATTGCCCATCTAGTGTAAAATAAGTCAATTCAGGAACAGCAAAAAGAGACAGTTACTGGATGAGATTTGGGGTGACAACACAGAACTCTGGGTGTCACATTTTTCAGTTCATTCATTAACACTTGAAAATTCAATTACATGAAATATTATTTGCAATGGAAAGTTTGACAGTTTAAAAAGTTCTATTAAAATTTGTCATAAAGGGATTAAAGCAATTTTAGTAATAATTTTAGCAATGATAATAAAATTGAGTAATAATGCAACCTTTAATCTCTCTATAATTAATTCTACTTACAAGACTACACACCAACTTTTCTTTTGCTGCATTTACTTTTAAGCTATCTCTTGGAAAAATATTGCTGTTAAGAAAGGAGACTTAATTATTGAACCATTCCCCCGTGGGTGGCACTCTGCTTGCCTCACACAAGCTCCACGTTCAGCCTGTTACTTAAGTTACAAAGACCTAAAAGAGGTAACCAAAAGGGTCTTTGGAAAATGTGGTCTATCAACAATGTTTATTTTTCACACTGACCATTAAATTGAGACAAATAGAAAATGATGTTCTTTGTTCCCAAAGCACAGAAGCTGAGAGTATAAATTTTTTAAGGTTGCTCTAGCCAAGTACCAAAGATTGGGAATTTGCACAGCAGCAGCAATATATTTCTATTTTATAATCTGCAAGTTTGAAATTAAAAAAAAATCAGGTGTAATTCCTAATGAGGCCACTCTTTGAGATAACACTTGCATACAACATTTGGAGCAATGAACTAGATTTGCCTTAAATTACATATATCACATATCAAATGTGACATGTTAGTATAACCACAGATCTATATCACAAATGCAATCATATGAACTTTGGACTATACAATACATAGAGTATCATATGGAAATGTTTCCTAGACTTCATTATAAAAAGAATAGGCTACTCTTAATTAAGCACTAATACAATTAAATTAACAGAATTGTTGACTGCTGAGCATTGTTGTGAACACAGATCTGTAGGATACATTGCATTATCAGGAATAGAGACAAAACCAACAAATTATGTAATAACATTACAGAAATGAACTGAAGAGGCAAGTAATGAACCAAAAATTCTTTCAGGTATTTATCAACATTTGAAAGTAGAAATAGCTATAATGAAGATTCAAGGTAACATAGAAGTCAAAATAAAAATAAGTCATAGTATTATTTTGTGGTGGTGATATTGAATATGAATTTTTACATGAATTCGTGTAATATGAGATTTGGATAGGAACATGCCAAGTTTCTCTAGAAGAATTTCAGTTGTGATTCAAGACCATTACATATAATTATAGCATTAGTGAAGAATTAAATGCTGGTGGGTAACCACGGATGATACTCCAAAATAGAAGGAAAGAATGCCTGTATTACAAATGCAGAATTAAAGGAAAGGAATTCTCCAAAGATCTTTGTACTCTACATAAGTTAGCATTTATTTTCAGCTCATGGGGCGGTCATATTTCTTAAAGAAGCCATTGCACAAAGAGAAAAAAAGTGGTGGTTATGTAGAATGCACAAATCAGGGTACTGGACATCCTCAGATCGTACAAGCACCTGAGACACTCTTGTTGAACCATGTTCCAGGATACCTGCAAGATGGTTATTATTTCTTAGGTTAGCCTGACATTTCCTTGACCATTTTTTCAACAGTAACAGCATTTCCTGAAGGAACACTCATTTTATGGATTTATTGATACAATGAAAATAACTTATTTAGAAAGCATTGCAATAATTTAAACAAAAAATGAACACCTGAAAAAATGATAAAATTACTTCTATAACCTCTGATAAGAGATATTGAAATATAAGTTTAAAGAACCTGACATTTTGAAAATCTCTGAAGGTGGTATGTTGCAGAGAGACTTGAATAGTAATAAAATACTATGTAGTGAAATAATTTAAATTTTAAATTTTTTACAGATTTTTCTTTTTGAGGTAACACAGGGTTACAACCCTGTCCAGAATTTAAGGGATACTGAGGCTTCCTACCCTCTCAGATGTGTTACACAACAGTTGAACCATAAGGCACCCTTAACCTAAAGTGTTGGTGGCCTTCCTGCCTCCATCTCTACACCCAGTTTTCTTAACCTGTGGTACACTCTGCTCTTGATTTTTTGAGGTCTAATTGGTTTAGCTTGGTTAGTTATGGTGGTACTATTTTCTATAGAGAAAAATATTCAGTGAAGGGTCACTGAGTCACCCCCCCACCACCACAATTAGAATTTATTTTCAACACTTAGTTTTATACATGTGAAGATTGTAGTTCATAACTTGCTTTTAAAGAAAATGACAAAAAATTAGATACCAAGCAAAGGTAATGAGTTTTTAAAAATCTATAGTTTTTGAGAAAGAATTGTTCATTGAAACTGTTAACCTGTTACAGAATTTTGGTGTTGTTAAATGTTTAACAGGTAGACAACATATTTTGTGTTGCTTGCTTTCAATTGACAAATTTACAACCAGAGCAATGGTATGTGAGCCTTGATTTTTTTCACAGACTTAAAACACACCCAATTCACAATATTTCAATAAGAAAATATATAGCAAGGTTTAAATTTGAGGTACACTACAAAAAAGAAAGCTAAGCTGTGAAAGAGTTAATTGGATATGTCGGATATTTTACTTATATATACCAAACTTACATAGTTCAATCTAATATGCTAAGCTGTCAGTAATTAAGACATTTCTATTTAATTTTCTGTTTTCAGTATATTCTAAGTTTCCCTCAATGTTTAATTCTACCATATAATACAAATTTGTAAAACACTGAGACTTTCCTTTTAACTTTTCTGTATTCTCTCTTGTTAAGAAAATATTTTTAGTTAAGAAAATATTAATCAAATATAAGTATTTTCAATAATTTAGATGTATCTAAAATAAAGAGAAAATGTTTTTGTGTAGTAAACTATGAGAAATGTCTTAAATGTTCTACATCCATCATGTAACTTAATACATACAATTTCTCTATGATCTGGGGCTATTTCTTGCATTGTACAGTTCAAAAATCAAACCACAAATTACGTGACTTATGAAGGTTCTATAGCTAAAGGTCAGCAGATGTAGCATCTAAATCCAAAGCTAGTGCAAATCTAGTGCCCACAGTCACTCTGCTACTTGCCTTCTGAACACATTGAATCAACTTAATTCTGAAACCTTTTTTTATTGAACCAATAATGGTGCTCTATTCCAAAATAAAATTCTGGCCTTCTCAAAGGAATATGCATGATATCATTTTAAAGGTGAAAATATCACGTTCTTATTTTGTACATCAATTGTCCTCAATTTAAGTCATTATGTAAAAGCTATCTCATGAACTCCATGGCAATATGGATGTAAGGACCTACAGCTGGAATAGTCCAAATTCAAGTTCCGTTAAGCAACAGATAGTTCAAAAGAAACACTGGTAAATGAGGGAATTGCTGGTTTCAGAGAAATCTTTTTGAGAAACTCTTTGGGGAAGAAAGAAAAGAGAAAAGTCATAGCTCCACATCACTATTTCAAGTTTCTGGAAACTTCTCCCTTCTGCCAGAGTCTAATGACAGCATTTTTCACTTCTTTGTTTCGAATACTATAGATAAGTGGATTCAGCATGGGGGTCACAATGGTATAAAAAACAGAAGCCACTTGATCCCTTCCCAAAGAGTAGGAGTCACTTGGTTTTAAATAAGTGAAGATCAGAGTGCTGTAAAAGATGGTGACAGCCACGACATGAGAGCCACAGGTGGAAAAGGCTTTTCTCTTTCCTGCAGTAGAATTCATTTTCAGGATGGTAGAGAGGATGGACACATAGGACACAGATATTATTGTAAGAGAAGCCATGAGAGTAACGCTCCCAAAAACAAATATCATGAGTTGGGTGTCCCAGGTGTCAGTGCAAGACAGGGCTATGATTGGGGATGTGTCACAGAAAAAGTGATAGATTATATTGGAGTTGCAGAAGCGCAACCAGCTCATGCAGACCCTGTTGGCTATGGAGACTGTTAAACCTGCAAAATAGGACCCGGCAACAAGGTACCAGCAACGTGTTTTGGACATAACCACTGGGTAATGGAGAGGGCTGCAGATGGCTACGTAGCGATCATAGGCCATGGATGAGAGAAGGATACATTCAGAAGAAACAAAAAAGAAAAAAAAGTGCATTTGGGTGAAACAGCCTACATATGAAATCTTTTTGTTGGAGCTCAGTAGGTTTTCCAGTGCTTTAGGTGTGATGACATTTGAAAAACTGAGGTCAATAAATGACAGGTGACTGAGGAAAAAGTACATGGGAGTATGAAGGTAGATGTCCAGGCGGATAATCAGTATCATCCCCGCATTCCCCACAGTGGTGATCAGGTATATTAGGAGAAACAGCACAAAGAGCACCAGCTTGATGTCTTCAGAATCTGTCAGTCCCATAAGGATGAAATCAGTCACTTCTGTAGAATTCTTTCTAGACATCTTGCTCCACTGCTCTTACCTGTTGAGAAATTTTTGAAAAGTTTTTTTTTTTCCAACATACTTGAAATGGTCAATTTGGGTTATTAAGTGGAGGGTGCATATTACTGGTCACATGTAATGGCAATATACAACTATTGTCTCAATTATAAATAAATAGATTCATTTATTGATAAAATGAAAATATTTGTGCTTCACTGAATGTGCAGCATCTCAATATTTCTTTAATAATTCTACTTGTAAGATACTGAGTGATTTTTTTGATATGATGGAAGAAAGTTGAATTTGTCCAATAAAGAAACAAGCATAAGTTAATAATTAGACATAAAGCAGTATAACCAGATAACTTGCTTAGTTAGAATGGTGGCACAATTTCAAATATTTCCTCTAATAAATGTACTACTCTAGGTGATTAATTTTTAGCTTTATCTATTAACCATATTATTTTAGATTTGAAAAAAGAACTTTTACATTTTAAGATTTTCATCCAGATTCAGAACTATTAAATGATGTCTCTATGAGTCTACAAGAAAGACTGAAGGGTTTATCAAGCACCACTACCACATAAAATTAATTTTAGTAATTCTGAAAAAAAATGCAACAAAAAACAGTGACAAATACTCAATAATGGCATCATTCACTAAGCCTTTGTATATAATATTATTTAATAATAATTACAAATATCAAGCTTGAAAGACTCCAGTAAGGCTGACTAGTGTAGATGCTAGTGTACTATTGTCAAGTGTAATAAGTATTAGCATCAATTCCAAGCTACAATATTTTCCAAATTTGAATTTTTTAAATCAAATTTCCTCCAAAATTGCTTTTCTATACTGTTGGCATTGCTCTCTATTCTCTATTTCTGTTTACACACACACACACACACACACACACACACACACACACACACATACATACCCATCACACTCAGGGTGTGAGAGATAAGTGATGCTGGTTCATATTCTTCTGATGTGTGGCCATTATATTTGATTCTAGTTAAAGCCATGTAATTTTGGTGAAGTACTTACTGTGAATCAAGATTGATGGAAACATCACCTTCTTCCAATATTATCAGTCTAGATATTGTGTAAGTTAAAATTTTGCTCACAAATAGTAAAAAAATTATTTTGGAAATTTCTGAATAATAGTACATGTTTTCTTAGATATAGGTACTTTTTAAGTTTCTGTGCACTCATACTTTATTATGAGTTAAAAATAAATCAATATATGAATATTGTTCAGGTCCTGTTCTAGTGGAAGTAGGCCTGGGAGTGAAGTCTCAAAAGAATATCAGAGAGTTGCTGAGAACCTAGCAGCCCAGAGTTGCCTTGTCTCTCATCCTCATACTGCAGGGCACCTAATATGTTGGGGAAGGTGACAATGCCATGTTTGGTCATCCTTGAGGGACCAATTTCTAAGGAAGCCTGTTGGCCAGCTTCCAAGGACAAAAGCTCAAGGACTCTGTAATACAACTTGTTGTTTTGGGAAATAGTTGTCCCTTAGAAGTCACTAATGCTTGTGGGAATGCAAACTGGCCCAGTCACTTGGAAAGCTGTGTGAAGGAACCTTAAACTACTAAAAACAGAACTACCATTTGAGCCTACAATCCCACTTCTGGAAATTTACCCAAAGGATACAAAAATACTCATTCAAAAGGACACCTGTACTTGAATGTTTATTGCAGCACTATTTACAATAACCAGGATATGGAAACAACCCTAATTCCCCCAAACAGATGAAGTCATTAGAAAGTTGTGGTATATGTGCACAATGTAATATTATTCTTCAATCCAAACAGCCAAAATTTTGTCATTCATATCACCATAGATTGAGCTAGAAGGAATCATGTTAACAAAAATAAACCAGAAAGAAAAAGAGAGATATAAGATAGTTTCAGTAATATGAAGAATATAGGGAAAATAAACGAACAAATGGACAAGAAAAATTTAAAACTGTCAACAGAAATAAAGCATCGAGCAAGAGTGGGTGGAGGATAATCTCGGGAGAGGGTTGAACACAAGCCATTAAGATGGTTCATGGGTCATAATGTGGAGGGAGAACCTCGGGGTAGACAATAAGGTATATATATATATCTCCATATATATTTATATATATATACATACACACATATGACTATTGACTATTATATATATATAATGATATTATGGAAATGTTTCCTGGAGTTCATTATAAAAAATAGTGTAGACTTAATTAAGCACTATCACAACTAAATTAAGGACACCAGAATTGTAACTTCTGTTGAACATCTTTGTGACTATAGACCTGTAGGACACATTGAATTATTATAGAAGTAGAGGTAAATGGAAGCATAGCTCATAGAAAAGCCATAATAATGTAAAAAAAAAAAAACCAAATACTCTAATAACATTACTGAAATGAGCTAAAGCAGCAAATTATGAACAAAATAGTCTTTCTAGTATTTATCACCACTTGCATATAAAAACATATGACAATAGCTATAATGGAGACTCAATGCAACATAGAAGTCAAAATAAAATAAATCATACTACTGTTTTATGATATTGATATCTAATAGGAATTTTACATGAATTCATGTTACATGACGTTTGAATAAGAACATGTTAACTTTTCTCTAGAAGAATTTCATTTGTGATTCAAGAAAAATGAATGTAGCTACAGCATTAGTGAAGAATTAAGTGCTGATGGGTAACTAAGAATGATACTCAGAAACATTAAAAAAAGAATGCCTGTATTACAAATGCAGAATTAGAAGTAAGGAATACTAGTTCTGTGTGCATTACACAAGGTAAAAAGCAATTATTTTCAGTTCATGGGGAGGTATTATTCCTTATAACAGGCATCAGACAAAGAGAAAGAAGTGTAAAAACACAGAAGAGAAAGGACCCTAGGAGATTATGTAGACTTCACACATCAGGTGGTAGACATCTTCAGCCCATATCAGCTCTTGAGGCACTGTTCGAACCATGTTGCAACATGCCTATGAGTTGGCTATTATGTCTTAGGTTATCCTGGCATTTTCTTGAACTTTTTTTCAACAGCAACTACATTTCCTGAATGAATACTCATTTTATTAATTTATCTATGCACTATAATTATTACTGGTACAATGAAAATACCTAATCTAGAAAGCGATGCAATAGTTTGATGAAAAAAAATTGAACACCTGAAAAAAATGGCGAAACAATTTCTATAACTTTTAATAAAGTACAATGAAATATAAATTTAAAGAATCTTGGCTAATTAAAATCTCCATAGGTTGAACATTGTAGAAATAACTTAATAGTGATAAAAGATTATGTAGTGAGATGATTTAAATTTTAAATGTTTTATTATTTTTCTTTATTGAAGAAACACTGTTTACAACACTGTCCAGAATTTAGGGGATGCAGAGTCTCATATCTGCTCAGATGAGTGTTATATAACACCCCAAACATGAAGCACCTTTAACCTAGAGTGTTGGTGTCCATGCTGCCTCTACTTCATCCCCATTTCTTTCAACCTGTAGTAGCCTTTATTCTATTCTCTATTTTGTTTAGCTTGTTTAGTTTCATTGTTATTTTTTTCTATAGAGAAAAAAATGCATACATTGAGTAACCCCCTGTCATAGTTAGAATTTATTTTCAACACTTAGTATTGTACATTGCTCCATGAAGAATGTAAAGCAAATATGTGAAGCATGGAATTCAGTATTTTGCTTGTAAAGAAAATAACAGACTTTACAAACCAAGAAAAATAATTAGTGTATAGTTCCAACAAAGAATTGCTGACTGTGGCCATTAATGTTACAGAATTTTAGGGTCTTTTAATGTATGGCAGGAAGACAACAGAGTTTTTATTGCATTCAAGGTTTCAGTGGATGAATTTACAACAATTCAAAATAAAGTTATGTGAGGGTCTTGATTTTTCTCATAGACTAGAACACACTCATCTCACAATATTTCAATAGAAAAGATACAGTGTACTTTAAACTTGAGGTCCACTGTAATAAAGAAATCTAGGCCGTAAACGTGTACTATGGAAACACCAGGAATTTACTTACATCTGCCATATTTACATAACTTAAGCTAATATGCTGAGTAGTCAGAAATTTTTAGGACATTTTTATTTTATTTTATTTTTCCCATATATTCTATGTTTACCTCAATAAAATATACTACCATCTAATACAATTTTTTAAAGCATTGAGATTTTCCTTTTAACATGTCTATGTGCTTTGTCTAATCAATCAAATAAATTAATAGAACGCAAGTTAGTATTTTCAAAAATCTAGATGTATTTAGAAATATCAAGACTGTTTTAATATGGCAATGGAAAATATTTACTGGAAATGTCTTCAATGTTCTATGTCTATCATTTAACTTAATATTTACATTTTTATATGATCTACATAAAAATTGAACTACAATTGGAGTGACTTACTGAAGGTTCTCTAGCTAAAGGTCAGCAGATGTAGACTCTAAATGTAGGTGCCTGGTGGCAAAGCTAGTTAGTGTTCATAGTCACTCTGCTACTTCTTTCTGACCATATTGGATCAACTTAAATCTGAAATCTTTTTTTATTAAACCAAAAATGGTGCATTTCCATAGTAAGATTCTGGACTAAGCAAGGGAAGAAATATTATGCAATTTAAATGATGAAAATGCCATATTCTTAATTTGTACTTCAACTGCCCTCAATTTAAATCATTATGTAAGAGCTATTTCATGAACTCCATGGCACTATGGATGTAAGGACCTATTACTGGAAATGCTCAAATTCATGCTCCATCAAGATAAATTTGACTCAAAGAAAAAAGGGTGAATGAGGAAGTCAGTGATCTTAGAGATATTATAATGAGATACCCTATGAAGATGATGGAAAAGAGGAACATGCTAGCCCCACATCATTATTTCAAGTGCCAGGAGCCCTCTACCTTCTGCAGTTGTCTAAGGACAGCATTTTTTACCTCTTTGTTCCGAAGACTATAAATGAGTGGATTCAGCATGGGGGTCACAATGGTATAAAAAACAGAAGCTACCTGGTCCCTTCCCAAGGAGTAGGATTCACTTGGTCTTAAGTAAGTGAATGTGAGAGTGCTGTAGAAGATGGTGACAGCCATGATATGAGAACTACAGGTGGAGAAGGCTTTTCTCTTTCCTGCAGTAGATTTAATTTTCAAGATGGTAGAGAGGATGGACACATAGGACACAGATATTGTGGTAAGAGAAGCCATGAGAGTAATGCTCCCAAAAACAATTATCGTGAGCTGAGTATCCCAGGTGTCAGTGCAAGACAGGGCTATAATTGGGGGTGTATCACAGAAAAAGTGATAAATTACATTGGAGTCACAGAAGTGCAACCAGCGCATGCAGACCCTATTGATTATGGAGCCTGTCAAACCTACCAAATAAGATCCAACCACAAAGGTCCAGCAGTTTCTTCTGGACATAATCACTGGGTAGTGGAGAGGGTTGCAGATGGCTACATAGCGATCATAGGCCATGGACGAGAGAAGAAAAAACTCAGTGACCCCAAAGAACACAAAAAAGTACATTTGGGTGAAACAGCCTGCATATGAAATCTTCTTGTTGGAGGTCAGTAGGTTATCAAGTGTTTTAGGTATGATGACGGATGAGTAACTGAGGTCAATGAATGACAGGTGACTGAGGAAAAAGTACATGGGAGTGTGAAGTTGGATGTCCAGGAGGATGATTAGCATCAACCCTGCATTGCCCAGCACAGTGACCAGGTATATCAGGAGAAACAGTACAAAGAGCACCAGTTTGATGACTTCAGAATCTGTCAGTCCCATAAGGATGAAGTCAGCCACTTCTGTAAAATTCTTTCTATTCATCCTGCTCCTCTGTTCTTACCTGTTGAAAAGACAGAGTTGGTGCTTTCAGAAAATTTTCAAAAAATTTTATACCAAGATACTTGGGATGCTCACTCTGAATTATTAGGTGGAGGGTGCATGTTAACAATAACATGTGATGGCAGTATACAAATATTGACTCAGTTTAAATAAATAAATTAATTGGTGAAAATGTTTGTGTTTCACTGTATGGCCCAGTTTCTATTTGTTAAATGTTTCTAGTTTGAAAATAATGATTTTTGTGTAACGTGATGATAAAAAATTGAATCTGATAGTCTAATAAAGAAATATACATAAGTTATTGATTACACACATTGCAATATTACCAGTTATGTCACTTAGTTAAAATTAATGTGACACATTTTCAATTAATTTCAAGTACTTTAAAAGCAATCATTCTCAACAATATTAATTTCTTGTTTTTCTTGTTCATCATATTATTTTAGATTAGAAAAAGGATATAGACATTACAAGGTTTTTATCCATTCTCAGCTATTAAACGATGCCCCTATGAGAAAACAAGAAAGACTGAAGGGGCTATCAAACACCAGATTCCCATTATAATTAATTTTATTAATCCTGAAAAATGCTATATAAAGCAATGATAAAAACATGATGAAGGCACCATTTAACATATATTTGTATATATATATTATATATAATTTAATAGTAGTGACAAATCTCAAGATTGAAGACACCGGTAAGGCTGACAAAAGCAGTTGCTAGTATACTAATGAATAATAATAATAAATATTAGCACCAATAAATATAAGTAGCAATATATTTTTCTAATGTGAATTTTTAAAATCAGAATTCCATCACAATTGCTTTTCTATACTATTGGCATTTCTTGGAGACTATGTTTCTCGGCTTGTCATTTCTATCTCACACACAACACGCTTATGGTGTGAGGTCTAAGTGATATTGGTGCATATTCTTCTGATATGTGCACATTATATTTGATACTAGCTAAATCCATTTAATTTTGAGTGAAATACTCACTGTGTGTCACGTTTGATAGAAACATCACCTTCTTCCAATACATCAGGCTAGATATCATTCAACTTAATATTTTTCTCACAAATAGTTAAAACCATTTAATTCAAAAATTTCTGAAGAATATTATATGTTTTCTTAGAGACAAGTACTTTCCAAGTTTCTGTGCACTCATTACATTTTATTCTGAAGTAAAAATATATCAATGTATGAATATTGTACAGGTTCTGATTAAGTGGAAGTTACCCTGGGAGTAAAGTCTTTAAAGAATATCAAAGAGCTGCTGAGAACATTTAAGACCAGGGTTGCCGTATCTCTCATGCTGATATTGCAAGGCACCTTATATGTTGGGGAAGTGACAATGTCATATTAGCTTACCCTTGAGGGACCAATTTCTAAGGAATCCTGTTGGCCTGCTTCCAAGGACAAAATCTCAAGAACTCAACACAGCTGTATCATTTTTAGGAAAGAGTTGTCTTGTCCCTTAGAAGCCACTAATGCTGAAGGGATGCAAACTGGTCCTGCCACTATGGAAAGCTGTGCAGAGGACCCCCAAGCTACCTAAAATGGAACTACCTATTGATCCTGCAAACCACTTCTAGGAATTTACCCAAAGGATACAAAAACACTCATAGAAATGGACACCTGTGCTAGGATATTCACTGCAGCACTGTTTATAATAGCCAGGATATGGAAACAACCCAAATGCCACCAAACAAAAAAAAAATGGGTGAGAAAGTTGTGGTCTATGTACACAATAGCATATTATTCATTAATCAAAAAAATACAAGCTTATGCTTTTTTACAGGACCATGGTTGGAGCTAGAACAAATCATGTTAGCCGAAATAGGCCAGAAAGAAAAAGAGAGCTATTGTATGGTCTCACCTATGTGGGGCATAAAGGGAAAATGAATGAATGGAAAAGAAAAAAAAATTAAACTATCAACAGAACTGAAGCATAGATCAAGATAGAGGGAGGAGAATAAAATTGGGGAGGGATGGGCACAGGAGACTAAAATAGATTTTGGTGATAAGGTGGTGGGAGAACATCGGTATAGACTATGATATTAAATTATATATATATACTATATATATATAATTAAAAAATAAAAAAAAATAATTCACCTAATGAAAAGTCTCATTTGTTTGTCCTCTGTGGACTCTAAATTTCTGACTGCTGATGTGAATAATCTATTTCTAGATGCCTACTGAATTATTCTACTACTGACACCATCAGGAAGGGAGTGATTGCTTTTCACTTGGTATCCAAAGGTTATAGACGACAAGGGTTTTTGAGCTATGTGTCAAGAAAATCATCTAACTCCAACACCATGTTCTTATTATTGATCATAACATAACATTTGTGAAAATATTGTAGAAAATGAAGTGGATTAGAAAAATTTACATTCTGGGAGTAGCTTTAGTCTAAAGTTTTTTTCATCAAATTATTTTGGTAAAAAATGTAGAAAATAAGCTATGCTTTGTATGGTGACATCCTACAATGATCTTCATCAACTTAGAGGATTTATTTTGCTCAATAAATATGAAAATAGTTGTATTTTTTCTTCTCTTACATTTATGTCACACAACATTGACATTTCTTATTCTCTTTCTGAAATGCATTATACTTTTTGTCCTCAACAATATTTATACTGATTTTTAACTACTCACACCCGCTGCTCTATATTGCTTGCTGTGAATTTCCTGACAACAGTCTGGAGTTTACCTAGGAATGATCCTCTAAAATCTGAGTCTAATTTTACATCTACTTTACATCTAAAATCTATGTAATTCAATGTATTTTATAGTCATTGAGCAATTGTTCTTAGGAATTCCTTCACCCTTCTTGGAATAAAGTTATTGATAAAATAAACCTATTCTTTATATTTTGAAAGAAAAGGCTTCTTAATAGTGGCATCACAGATGACAAACTAGAGGGATAACAATCTTAGAAGGATGGTTAATGAAGATACCACAACCTCAATCAAATGCAGAAAAAAATTCAATCTTTGGATAGAAGTTGACATATAATACATTTTAGATTAAATATTCTTTTTTCAACACCACTGCAATGATTCCTTACTGAATGTCAGTAATATGCCCCACATTATACAGAAATGAAGTGGACACAGTCTTATTCATATTGTATGTTAATTTGAAAGTGTGACAGTATAAGAAGTTCTACTAGCACTTTTAATGAATAAAGTAGATTTCTGAAAAGACTTTTCAGTAATAAAATAATGTATACCATAGACAACCTAATAATCTATATAGTAAATTAATACCACTTAAAAGAATGTACACTCAGCTTTTTATCTACTGCAATTACTTATTAGATACTTGTAGGAAGCATATAGCTGTGACTGCAAGGAGACTTTAGAGTTGGTGAAATTTCCTCTGTGGCATTCTAAACCCATTACTTGCAGCTCAGGGAGCAAAGACATAAAAGAGGCAGCAAGAGGGTGTTGGGAAAATGTGGTATTGACAGGATGTATTTTTCACACTTTCCATTAAATTGAAAAAGTATATAAAGAATCATGCTCTTTATCCAAAATTCACAGAAATGGTGTATTCTTTTCTTAGGGTTGCTATAACTAAGGACCACAGATTGGAAACTTGCACAACAGCAATTTATTTCTAACTTTTCTATTATAGAGAATTTTGAGATCAGAAGAAAATTAGTAGTAATTTCTGGTGTGATGCCTCTTTGAGAAAACACTTGTATGCAATTGGAGAAAAAATAGATTGTTTAAATTGCACAAATAATACTTGTATAAAATGTGATATGTTAATATAACCAGAAATCTATATATCAAATGCAATCATATGACCATTTCTTATCTTATACATATAGAGTAATATTCTGAAAATATTTCTTAGACTTCATTATAAAAAGAATAAGGTAGTCTTAATTAAGCACTATCACAACTGTTAATGTCTCCAGAATAGTAGCCTCTGCTGACTATTTTTGTAAACACAATCTGCATAACTCATTGAATTATCATAGAAATAGAGATAAATGAAAGCATATTTCATAGAAAAGCCACAATAATGTAAAAACCAGCAAATACTGTGATAACACTACAGAAATGAGCCAATGAGACAAGTTATGAACAAACTATTCTTTCAAGTTTTTATCACCACTTGCATATACAAACATATGATAATAGCTATAATGGAGACTCAAGGCATTATAGAAGTCAAAATAAGAATAAATCATAATACTGTTTTGTGGTATTGACAGCTTATAGGAATTTTTACATGAATTCATGTTACATGTAGTTTGTATAGGAACTTGCTAACTTTTCTCTAGAAGAATTTCATCTGTGATTCAGGATAAACACATATAGTTACAGCATCAGTGAAGAATTAAATGTGTTGGGTAACCAAGGATTATACTCAGAAATAGAAGGAAAGAATGCCTTGACTACAGATGCAGAATTAGAGGTAAGGAATTCTCCAAAGATACCTATACTTTACACAAGCTTAACAACATTTAACTTCAGCTCAGAGGAAGGTCATTCCTTAAAGCAGACATTGCTCAGTGAGACTATATACAGTCATTATGTAATGTGATTATGTATAGTGCACATGTCAGGGTCTTGGGAAACCTGAGCCCTTATCAGCTACTGACACACTCTGGTTGAACTGTGATGTTCCATCATGCCTGGGCATTGGTTATTATGTCTTAGATTCCCAGGTATTTCCTTGAACATTTTTTTCAACAGCAACATCATTTCTTTAATGAACACTCATGTTATTAATTTATTAATATACTTTATTGTTACTGGTACAATGAAAATGACTTATCTAGTAAGCAATAAAAATATAACGAAAAAAATTGAACACCTGCAAAAATGGTAATATGACTTCTATAACCATTAATAAAATAATTGAAATATAAATTTAAAGAACATGATGTACTGATAATATCTGAAGGTGGGATTTTGATGAAAGAATTTAATAACAATAAAAGATTATGCAGTGAAATAATTTAAATTTTAAAAGTTTATTGAGTTTTCCTTATTGAGGTAAAACGTTTACAACACTGCCCAGAATTTAGGGAATATAGAGGCTCATAGCCTCTAAGATGTGTGTTACTAAACAACCCTAGCATGATGCACAATTAACTTAAAGTTTTGGTTCATCTCCTGCCTCCGTCTCCACACCCAATTTTCTCAACCTTTAGTAGCTTCTATTCTTGATTTTTTGGGTCCATTTCTGTTTAACTTGGTTAGTTATGGTGGTATTTTTTTCTATAGAGAAAAAAATTTTAATGAAGCATCATTGTGTAACCCCCTGTCATAATTAGAATTTATTGTAAACACTTAATTTTATACATGTGAAGCAATGAGTTGGCAATTTGCTTTTAAAGAATATGACAAAATTATAAACCAAGAAAAGTTAATAATACTTTTAACTTTATAGTTTCAAAAAATGCTCTTGAAACTGTTAACTTGTTATAGGTTTTGGGGGGGTCTTTAAATGTTTGACAGGTGGACAACAGAGTTTTTATTGCATACAGGATTTTCATTGATGAATTTACAACACTTCAAGTCCAGAGCAATGGTATGTGAGTCTTGATTTTCTCACAGACTTAGGACATACTCATCTCACAATATTAGAAGAAGAAAAGATATAGTAAAATTTATTTTGTATACTACATATGTATACTATAAAAAAGAAAGCTAAGCTGCAAAGTGAAAATAGGATTTACCAAATATTTTACTTACATACCATATTTATATAACTCAATCTAATATGCTAAGCTGTAATTACTTGCTAAGACATTTGTATTTAATTTTCTTTTTTTCAATATATTCTAAGTTTACCTCTATGTTAAATTCTGCCATATAATACAAATTTGTAAAACACTGAGATTTTCCTTTTTAATTGCCTATGTGCTTTGTCTAATTAATAAAAAATAACAAAATGCAAGCTAGTATTTTCAATAATCTAGATGTATCTGAAATAATGAATAACCTGCTTTTGTGTGGTAGTAGAATTATAGAAATGTCTGAAATGTTCTACATCCATCATGTAATTTAATATGTACAATCTCAATAAGTTTGGGGGATATTTCTTGTATTGTACAGTTCAAAAAAAGAACTACAGATTGTGTGATTACTCAAGGTTCTATAGGTAAAGTTCAGCAAAACTAAAAACTAAATCCAGGTGCCTGGTGCAAAACTAGTGCCCACAGTCACTCTGCTACTTGCCTTCTGAACACATTGGACAACTTAATTCTGAAACCTTTTTTATTGAAACAACAATAGCATTCTTTTCCAAAATAAAATTGTAGTGTGCACAAAGGAATACACATGATATCATTTAAAAGAGGAAAATGTCACATTCTTATTTTGTATATCAATTGGTCTCATTTTAAATCATGGGTGTAAGAGCTGTTTCATGGACTCATGGCGATCTGTATATGGATCGACAGCTGGAAATGCATAAGATCATGTTTCCTCAAGTTACACATGGTTCAAAAGAAACATGGGTAAAAGAGGGAGTTGCTGATTTCAGAGACACTTTATGGAGATACTCTAAGGGGAAGAAGGAAAAGAGCTCCACATCTCTATTTCAAGTGCCTGGAGCCCCCTCTCCCTTTTGCAGTTGTCTAAGGACAGCATTTTTCACCTCTTTGTTTCGAATACTATAGATGAGTGGATTCAGCATGGGGGTCACAATGGTATAAAAAACAGAAGCCACCTGGTCCCTTCCCAAGGAGGAGGATTCACTTGGCTTTAAATAAGTGAAGATCAGAGTACTGTAAAAGATGGTGACAGCCACGACATGAGAGCCACAGGTGGAAAAGGCTTTTCTCTTTCCTGCAGTGGAATTCATTTTCAGGATGGTAGAGAGGATGGATACATAGGACACAGATATTGTGGTAAGAGAAGCCATGAAAGTAACGCTCCCAAAAACAAATATCATGAGTTGGGTGTCCCAGGTGTCAGTGCAAGACAGGGCTATGATTGGGGATGTGTCACAGAAAAAATGATAGATTACATTGGAGTTGCAGAAGCGCAACCAGCTCATGCAGACCCTGTTGGCTATGGAGACTGTCAAACCTGCAAAATAGGACCCGGCAACAAGGTACCAGCTACGTGTTGTGGACATAACCACTGGGTAATGGAGAGGGCTGCAGATGGCTACATAGCGATCATAGGCCATGGATGCAAGAAGGATACATTCGGAAGAAACAAAGAAGACAAAAAAGTACATTTGGGTGAAACAGCCTGCATATGAAATCTTCTTGTTTGAAGTCAGTAAGTTCTCCATTGTTTTAGGCGTTATGACAGATGAGTAACTAAGGTCAATGAATGACAGGTGACTGAGGAAAAAGTACATGGGGGTGTGAAGGTGGATGTCCAGGCGAATAATCAGTATCATGCTCCCATTCCCCAGTGTAGTGACCAGGTATATGAGGAAAAACAGCACAAAGAGCATAAGCTTGATGTCTTCAGAATCTGTCAGTCCCATAAGGATGAAGTCAGTCACTTCTGTATCATTCCTTCTAGACATTCTGCTCCACTGCTCTTACCTGTTGAGAACTCATAGCTGATGATTTCAAAAAAACTTTTTGAAAAGTTTTTTTTTTTCCTTCCAAACGTACTTGAAGTGATCAGTCTAGGTTATTAAGTGTAGGGTGTATGCTAGTGGTCACTTGTAATGGCAATATACAAATACCTCAATCACAAATAAATAAATTGGTTTATTGATAAAAAAATAATAGAATAGTATGCTTCACTGAATGGCCCAGCATCTCAATATTTCTCTAATAATTTAACTTTGAAAATATGAGTGTTTTATAATATGATGGAAGAAAGCTGAATTTTTGTCCAATAAAGGAACATAAGTTAAATTATTGGACAGGAAACAATATGAGCAGATAATTTGCTCTGTTAGAATGAAAGTGACACAATTTCAAATACCTCCTCTTTTAAATGTAATTATCCTAAATGAGTTAATTTTCAGGTTTGTCTATTAGCAATATTATTTTAGATTTTGAAAAGCACCTACCTTTACAATTCAAGATTTTCATCCAGATTCTGAGCTATTAAATGATGAGCCCACAAGAAGGACTGAAGTGCTTATCATAATCTTATTATAATAAATTTTAATAATCCTGAAAGATGCAATATAAAAAGATGTTAAAAGCATGACATAATTCACTAAATCTTTGCATGTAATATTTAATAATGACAAATCTCAAAGTTGAAGGACTCCAGTGTAATTGATAGTACTAGTATCCAGTGTAATAACCAGAAACTTGAATATTTTCCTAATTTGACTTTTTAAAACTAAATTTCCTTCAAAATTTCTTTTCTATACTGTTGACATTGTTTGGAGACTGTGTTTCTTGGCTTGGTATTTCTGTCTCCACACATACACACCACACTTAGGGTTTGAAGGCTAAGTGACGGTAGTGTATATCCTGATGTGAGCCCATTTTATTTGATTTTAGCTAAACCCATCGAATTTTGAGTGAAATACTTACTGTGAGTCAAGGTTGGTTGAAACATCACCTTCTTCCATATCATTAGTCTAGATATTGTTTAACAGAAACCATTTCTCATAAATAGTGAAAGACAATGATTCGAAAATTTCTGAAGAACAGTACATAGTTTTTTAGAGATAGGTACTTTTTAAGTTTCAGAACACTCATATTTTAATTTGAGTTAAAAATAAATCAACATATGAATATTGTTCAGGTCTTGATCAAGTGGAAGTTAGCCTGGGAGTGAAGTCTCTAAAGAATCTCAGAGAGTTGCTGAGATCATATAAGAGCGGGGTTGCCATGTCTCTCATACTGATATTGCAGGGCACCTAATTTGTTTGGGAAGGTGACAATGCCTTGTTTGGTCATCCTTGAGGGACCAATTTCTAAGGAAGCTTGTTGGCCAGCTTCCAAGGATAAAATTGCAAAAACTCAACACAGGTGTGTTGTTTTAGGAACAGTTGTCTTGTTCCTTAGAGTCACTAATGCTTGAAGAAATGCAAACTGGTCCAACTACTATGGAAAGCTGTGTGGAGGACCCTTAAAATACTGTAAATCGTACTTCCATTCATTCCTGCAATTCCACTTCTGGGAATTTACCCAAAGGATACAAAAGCACTAATTCAAAAGGACACCTGCACTGGGATGTTTACTGTAAAATTATTTACAATAGCCAGGATATGGAAGCAACCCAAATGCCCCCTAACAGACAAATGGTTCAGAAATGTGTGCTATATGTTCACAGTGGAATATTAAGTGTTCAGACAAATGGTTCAGAAATGTGTGCTATATGTTCACAGTGGAATATTAAGTGTCAATCCAAAAAGACAATTTTTTGTCATTTACAACGCTGTAGATGGAGCTAGAAGGAGTCATGTCACCGGAAATAACTAGAAAAAAGAAAAAAAGAGACCAGATTGTTTAACTTATATGAGAAATATAGGGAAAATAAACCAACACATGGACAAGAAAAATTTAAACTGCCAACATAATGAAGTATAGACAAGAGTGGGTGGAGGGTAACATTGAGGGAGGGAAGAACGGAAGAGATTAAAATGGCTCTAGGGTCATAAGGTGGTGGGAGAACATTGGGGTAAACAATGAGGTAATATATATATATACATGTCAATCAATTAAAAATAGTCACTAGATGAAAAGTCTCATTTCTTTTTTATTTGTGAAGTCTAAATTTCTGACTCCAGATATGAAGAAACAATTTTAGAGGCTTATTGAATTATTCAATAACTGAAACCATCAGGAATGGACTGATTATTTTTTCCTCATGATTTCCACAGGTTAGAGATGATAAGGGGTTTTGAGCTCTGTGTCAAGAAAGGAGTCCAAGAGCAGAGTCATGTTCTTATTTTTAATCATAACATGACATTTGTGTAAATACTTGTAGGAAATGACTTTCATGTAGTGGAATATAAAAATTGACATCCTTGGTATTGTTTTAAATTAAGGTATTTCATCAACTTCTTTTGATAAATATATGTAGAAAATATACTAGACTTTGGATGTTGACAAAGCACAACGATCTTTGTCTTCTTTGAGGAATAATTTATCTTAATAAATATGAATTAGTCATACTTTTCTTTTATACATTTATATCACCTAGCACTATTCTTCCTTTAGTTTCTTTCTGAAATGCATTATTCTTCTTTGTGTCCTTATCCATTTCTAGACAGTTTCTCCACAGCTCATACCCCTTGTTCTCCATATTATTTGCTGTGAATTCCCAGATGACAGCCTTGAGTTTGCCTTGGAAGGCTCCTATAATCTCTGCGTATGAACACCAGAGTGATGATGTCCATCATCATCACCACTTAAAGTCTATGCAACTCATTGTATTTCATAGTCCTTGAGTAATTGTTCGTTAGGATGTGGTATATTGACAGAGTGAATTGTTCGTACTTTACATTAAGTTGAAACAAATAAAGAATTATGTTCTTTATCCATAAATCACAAAAAACTGTGTATTCATTTTTTTAGGGTTGTTATAACCAGGCACCACATTTTGGAAGCATGCACAACAACAGTTAATTTCTAATGTTTCTATTATAGAGAAGTTTGAGACCAGAAGGAAGTCAGGAGTCATTTCTGATATGCCTTATACAAGCTTAGCAGCATTTTTTTTTTTTTCATTTGGGGATGTGGGGAGTGGATCATATTCTTAAAGCAGGCATTTTGCATGGAGAAAAAGTTGTAAAAGTACATAGGCAGAAAGGACCTTGGGAAATTATGTAGAGTGTACAAGTCGGAGTCAAGGGCATTCACAGCCCTTATCAGTTCCTGAGACTCTCTGCTTGAACCGTGTTCCAGCATGCCTATGAGAGGATTATTATGTATTAGATTAGCCTGGCATTTCCTTGAATATTTTTTCAGCAACAACGTTTCTTGAATGAACATTCATTTTATTAATTTATCTGTGCACCATAGCTATTATAGGTACAATGAAAAAATTATCTAGAGAGGAATGCAATATTTAAAAATTTGAACACCTGCAAAAAATGGCAAAACAACTTCTATAACCTTTGATAAAAGACATTGCAATATAAATTTGAAGAATCTTACGTAATAAAAATCTCTGAAGGTAGAATATTGCAGAGAGAATTTACTAGCATTAAAAGATTATTTGGTAAAATAGTTCAAAATTTAAATGTTTTATTGGTTTTTCTTTATTGAGATAAGATAGATTTACAGCACTGTTCAGAATTTAGAGTATACTGAGGCTCATACCTGCTCAGATGAGTGTTACACAACACATCTAAAATGCAGTATCTTAACCTAGAGTGTTGATACCCCTCCTGCCTGTCTCAACCTCCATTTTTTTCAAGCTGTAGTTGAGAACCTCTATTCTATTTTCTATGTCCTGGGTGTGTTTGGTTTAGCTTGTGTGGTTCCATTGCCATTTTTTTCATATAGAGAAAAATATTCAACGAAGGGACATTGAGTAACCCACTGCCATAATCAGAATTTATTTTCAACACTTATTTGTGAAGCGTGTCATTCAAAAACTTGCTCTAAAGAGCAAACAAACCTTAGAAATTAAGGATAGGTTTTAATCTATAGTTTCAACAAAGAATTGCTGATTGATACTGTTAACCTGTTACAGAATTTTGGGGTCCTTTAATGTTTGAAGGATAGACAACATAGTTTTTATTGCATTCGTAGTTTTCAACTGATGAATTTACAAAATTTCAAAATAAAACTATGCAATCATGGTGATTTTTATCACAGACTTTGAACACACTAATCTCATATTTCAATTAGATAAGACATAACATACCCTAAACTTGAAGTACACTGTATAAAAGAAAGCTAAACTGTAAACATGTACAATGGAAACACTAGGAACTTTACTTAGATATGCCAAACTTGCATAACTCAATCTAATATGCAGAGTAGTCAGTAATTGTTAGGACAATTTTATTTTAGTTTATTTTCCCATATATTCTAAGTTTACCTCAATGAAATATACTACCATATAATACAGTTTTTTAAAGCACTGGTATTTTCTTCTTTATTGGTCTATGTGCTTTGTTTAATTGATGAAAGAAATAATAGAATGCAGTTAGTGTTTTCAGTAATCTGGATGTATCTAAAAATATCAAGGATATGTTTTAATAAGAAAATGGAAAATATTTCTAGAAATGCCTTAAATGTTCTACCTCTGTCATTTAAATTAATATTTACAATTTCTTTATGATCTGGGGATATTGCTTGTACTACACAGTTCAAAAATTGAACAACAATTGGGGTGGTTTACTGAAGGTTTTCTAGCTAAAGGTCAGCAGATGTACAATTTAATTCCAGGTGCCTGGTGACAAAGCTATTGCTCACAGTAACTCTGCTACTTGCCTTCTGAACACATTAGATCAAATTAATAATGAAACTTTAATTTTTCAACCAACAATGGTGCTCTTTTCCATGATAAAATTCTGGATATGCAAGGGAATATGAATGACATGATTTAAAAGATGAAAACATCACATTCTTGCTTGTACATCATTTGCCCTCAATTCAAATCTTATTTCATGAACTCCATGGCAATATGGATGTAAGGATCTACAGATGGAAAAAATAAAATTCATGTTCCATCAAGATGAACTTGGTTCAACAGAAACACCAGTAAATGAGGGAGTCAGTGGAAACAGAAATACTTAAGGAGATACCCAATGAGGGAGATGGAAAATAGGCAAGAATTAGATCCACATAACTATTTCAAGTGCCTGGAGCCCTCTTGCTTCTGCAGGATTCTGAGGACTGCATTTTTCACTTCTTTGTTCCGAAGACTATAAATGAGTGGATTCAGCATGGGGATCACAATGGTGTAAAAAACAGAAGCCACTTGATCCCGCCCCAAGGAGTAGGATTCACTTGGCTTTAAATAAGTGAAGATCAGAGTGCTGTAAAAGATGGTGACAGCCACAACATGAGAACCACAGGTGGAAAAGGCTTTTCTCTTTCCTGCAGTGGAATTCATTTTCAGGATTGTAGAGAGAATGGATGCATAGGACACAGATATTGTGATAAGTGAAACCATGAGATTAATACTCCCCAAAATAAATATTACTAGTTCCGTGTCCTGAGTGTCAGTGCAAGACAGGGCTATAATTGGGGATGTGTCACAGAAAAAGTGAGAGATTACATTGGAGTCACAGAAGTGCAACCAGCTCATGTAGACCCTATTAGCTATGGAGTTTGTCAAACCTACCAAATAGGGTCCAACCACAAGGGTCCAACAGAGTCTTCTAGACATAACCACCCGATAGTGGAGAGGGTTGCAAATGGCTATGTAGCGATCATAGGCCATGGATGATAGAAGAAATAACTCAGTAACAAGAAAGAATACAAAAAAGTGCATTTGGGTGAAACAGCCTGCATATGAAATCTTCTTGTTGGAGCTAAGTAAGTTCTCAAGTGTTTTGGGCGTGATAGCAGAGGAGTAACTGAGGTCAATGAATGACAGGTGACTGAGGAAAAAGTACATGGGGGTGTGAAGGTGGACGTCCAGGCGGATGATCAGTATCAACCCTGCATTCCCCAGCATGGTGACCATGTATATGAGGAGAAACAACACAAAGAGCACAGGCTTGATGGATTCAGAATCTGTCAGTCCCATAAGGATGAAGTCAGCCACTTCTGTATAATTTCTTCTAGGCATGCCGCTCCTCTGCTCTTAACTATTGAAAAGTCAGAGTTGATGCCTTCAGAAATGTTTCAAAAATTTTAAATCCAGCATACTTGGGATGTCACTTTGGATTATTAGGTGGAAGGTGCATGTTAACACTAACCTGTAATGGCAGCATACAAATATTGACTCAATTTTAAATAAATAAACTGTTAAAAATGCTTGTGTTTCACCTAAAGGCCCAGCTTCTCAATATTTGTTTAATGTTTCTAACATAGAAAGTAATGAGTCATATTGCAATTTGAAGGAAGAAATTTGAATCTGATTGTCCAGTAAAGAAATAGGTCTAGGTTAATCATTACACAGGCAGCAATATCACCATTTATGTTACTTAGTTAAAATGAATGTGACACATTTTCAAACACTTTCAAATACTTTAAAAGCAATTATTCTCAATGATATTAATTTCTAGAGTTTCTCATTAGTCATATTATTTTAGATCAGACAAAAGACATATGGGTATTTCAAGAAAAACTGAAGGACTTATCAAACATCATTTTCCCATTACAATTAATTTTAACAATCATGAAAAAAATGCCATGTAAAAATGATTTAAACATGATAATGGCATTATTTACTAAGCCTTTGCATGTGATATTATTTAATAATAATAACAAATCTCAAGCTTGAAGTACTCCAGTGAGGCTGCCTAATGTAATAGCTAGCAGACTAATTACCAGGGTAATCATAAATATTAGTAGCAATGAATATTACTACTTATATGTATTCCTCATTCGAATTTGATTTCCTCCAAAATTGCTTTTGTATGTTGTTGGCATTGCTTAGAGACTGTTTCTCAGTCCTGTATTTCTGTCTCCACACTTGTACTCCACACTTAGGGTGTGAAGTTAAATGATGTTGGTGCATATTCTTCTGATGTGTGCCCATTATATTTGATTCTAGGTAAAACCATCTAATTTTGAGTTAAATACTTACTGTGAGTCAAGGTTGGTTGAAACATCACCTTCTTCTAAATCATCAGCCTAGATATTCTTTAACAGAATTTTTTTCTCACAAATAATGAAAAACATCTTGATTTGAACATTTCTGAAGAAAAGTTCATTATCTTCTTAGAGATAGTGCTTTTTCAGTTTTGGTACACTCATATTTTAATTTGAGTTATAAATAAATCAACATATGAATATTGTTCAGGTCCTGGTCAAGTTGAAGCTAGTCTGGGAGTGAAGTCTCTAAAGAATGTCAGAGAACTATTGAGAACATAGAATATCAGGGTTACCATGTCTCTCATTCTGACATTGGCGGGCACCTAATATGTTGGGGAAGGTGACAATGCCATGTTTGGTCATCCTTGAGGGACCAATTTCTAAGGAAGCCTGTTGGCCAGCTTCCAAGGACAAGAGCTCAAGGACTCAATACAGCTATGTTGTTTTGAGGAATCGTTGCTTGTCCCTTACAAGTCACTAATGTTTGTGGGAATTCAATCTGGTCCAGTCACTAGGAAAGCTGTTTGGAGGACTCTTAAACTACTAAAAACAGAGCTGCCATTTGATCCTGCAATCCCAAATCCCACTTTTGAGAATTTATCCAAAGGATAGAAAAACACTAATTCAAAAGGATACCTGTACTCTAATGTTTATTGTAACACTATTTACAGTAGCCAGGATAAGGAAACACCCAAATGCCCCCAAACAGACAAATGGCTCAGAAACTAATGGTATATGTCCACAGTGGAATATTAAGTGTCAATTCAAAAAGACAAGTTTTTGTCATTCATAACACTAATGATAGAGTTAGAAGGAATCATGCCAGCAGAATTAAACTAGAAAGAAGAACAGAGATACCACATAGTCTAACTTATATGAGGAATATAGGGAAAATAAGCAAATGCTTGGACAAGAAAAATTTAAACTGTCGACATTAATGAAACATAGACAAGAGTGGGTGGAGGGTAATCTCCGGGGAGGGAAGGGCAGAAGATTTTAAGATGGATCTTGTGTCATAAAGTGGTGGGAGAACATTGGGATAGACACTGAGGTAAAATATAAATACACATGTCAATCAATTAAAAAAATAAAATAAAAAAAGAAGTCACCTTATGAAGAGACTGAGAATCACATGAATTATACTATGACTGAAACCATCAGGAATGGAGTGATTATTTTTTCACATGATTTCCACAGGTTAGAGATGACAGGGGTTTTGAGTCTTGTGTCAAGAAAGGAGTCAAAGAGCAGATCTATGTTCTTATTTTTAATAATAACATGACATTTGCACAAACACTTGTAGGAAATTAACTTCAATAAGTGGAATAGAAAAAGTGACATTCTTGAGTTGCTTTATATTAAGGTTTTTCATCACCTTATTTTGATAAAATTATGTAGAAAATATACTAGACTTTGGATGTTGACAAAGCACAGTGATCCTTGTCTTCTTTGAGAAACAATTTCTATTAATGTACATTAATTAGTTGTACTTTCCTTTTTTGCACTTTTTCTCATAACACCATTATTCCTTTAGTTTCTTTCTGAAATGCATTATTCTTCTTAGTACTCTTTTCCATTTCTAGACAGTTTCTCTACCGATCATACCCCTTGCTTTCCATATTACTTGTTCTAAAATTCCAGATGAGAGTCTTGAGTTCACCTTAGAAGGCTCCTCTACTCTCTGTGTATGAACATGAGAGTAATTGTAAATTTACAACATCACTTAAAATCATCACAATTCAATGTATGTTATAGTCATTGAGTAATTGTAAAGAATTCCTTCAGCCTTCTTGGAATAAGGTTGTTAATAAAATTAACCTCTTCTTTATATTTTGAAAGAAAAGTCTTCTTACATATGTGTGGACAGATCACAAATTAAAGGAATGCTAATCTTAATAGGCTGTTTAATGAAGAAAACAAGACTGCACAGTTTCAGTCAAATGCAGAAAAATATCAGTGTTTGGATAGAAATTGATACTTCAAACATTTTATATTAAATATCATTTTTCAATACCACTGCAATGGCTCCTTTTTGAATGTGAGGAATGTGCCCCACAATATACAGAAATGAAGTGGACACAGTCTTACCCTTATTTCATGTTAATTTTGAAAATTTGACAGTTTGAAAAGTTCTATTAGTACCTTTTTACATTTTTAGAAATTTATATATAAATTTCACATCATTGTAATCCCAGGGATTCACACCCCCCCTCTCCACCATTCCCCCCTTTCCCTGCTTCCTGGAGTTGTGTGCTTCAGTTTGGTGCTTAGCTTGTTTTGACTTTTCCTCATGACCATTGTATATTTTTTCCTATACCCCATATATTAGTGAAACCATTTGGTTTCTGTCTTTTTCTTTTTGACTTGTTTCTGCTACTGTGATTTCTTCTAAGTACATCATGTTATCATAAAATGATGAAATTTGTCATTTTTAATTCATGAGTAATATTCTATTGTGCATATATACCACATTTTTTCATCCAGTCATTTGTTTTGGGGCATTTAGGCTGCTTCCAAGTCCTTGCAATTATAAACAGTGCTGCAGTAAACATCTGAGCACAGATGCTTTGTACTCACATTGAAGGTCTCTTTTGGGTAGGTTTCCAAGAGAGCAATTGCTGGGTCAAATGGTAGTTCCATTTTCATTAACTTGAGGGTCCTCCACACAGATTTCCAAGAGGTTGGACCAGTTTACATTCCCACCAGTAGTGTAAGAACCTTTCTTTCTCTCCACATCCTCGCCAGCAGTTGTTGCCTGTTCTTTGGATGGGGGCCATTCTTACTGGTGTAAGGTGGTATCTCATTGTAGTTTTGATTTGCATTTCCCTTATTGTTAGTGACATTGAACAATTTTTCATGTGTCTGTTGGCCATTTGTATTTCCTCTTTGGAAAAGTATCTTTTTAGTTCTCTCCATTTTTTGATTGGGTTTCCTGTTTTGTTTTTGTTTAGTTGTGTGAGTTTCTTGTATATCTTCATTATTAAACTCTTATCACTCTTGTGGAGGACAAAATTTTTTTCCCGTTTGATTTGGCTTCTTTTAGTTTTTTCTGTTGTCTCTTTTGCTGTACAGAAGCATTTTAGTTTGATGTAGTGTCATCTATTTATGTTTCCTTCATTGTTTTGCCATTGGTCAATGTTTCCAGAAAGGGATTTCTGAATTGTAATTCACGGAGGTTTTTGCCCAAGTTTTTATCTATGTATGTTATGGGTTCAGGTCTGACAAAAGATCTTTTATCCATTTTGAGATGGTTTTTATACATGGTGTGAGGGAGTTGTCTTGAGTCATTGTTTTGCATGTCTTAGTCCAATTTTCCCAGCACTATTTATTGAAGAGGCTATCTTTGTTCCAATATAAGTTTTTCACTCCTTTGTCAAAGATTAGTTAACTACGTATGTGTGGTTTTATTTCCGGGCGCTCAATTCTGTTCCATTGGTCTGAATGTCTGTTTTTGTACCAGTGCCAAGCTGTTTTAATTATTATGGCTTTGTAGTATAGTTTGAAGTTTGGAATTGTAATACCTCCATTCTCTTTTTTCTGGTCAGGAGGCTTTTTGGTATTAGAAGTCTTTTGCTTTTCCCTATGAATGTTAGTAATTTTTGTTCTATCTCTTTAAAAAATGTCACTGGGGTTTTTATAGGGATTTCTTTGAATCTGTAGATTGCCTTTGGTAGGATGACCATTTTGATGATAGTAATTCTTCCAGTTCATGAACAGGGAATGTCTTTCCATTTCCTTATGTCTTCTTCTATCTCTTCTAGGAGCACTCTAAAATTTTCTTTGTATAGTTCTTTCACATGTTTTGTTAGGTTCATTTCCAGGCATTTAATTATTTATTTATTTATTTGTTTGTTTGTTTGTTTATTTGTTTGTTTGCTTATTTATCTATTTATTTATTTGTTTGTCTGTTTGTTTATTTATCTGTGTGTTTGTTTGCTTGTTTATTTATTTATTTGGTGTGATGGTAAATGGGATGGTTTTTCTGATTTTTTTTTCTTCTATTTGACTTTTTGTGTATAGGAAAGTTACCAACTTCTGTGTGTTGTTTTTGTATCCAGCTAACTTACTAAACTGGTTTATGATTTCAAGCAATTTTTCTGTGGATTTTTGGGGTTATCTATATAGAGAATCATGTCATCAACATGTAATGATAGCTTCAGTTCCACTTTACCTATTTGTATCCCTTTTATGTCTTTCTCATGCCTTATTGCCCTGCTAAAACTTCCAATACAATGTTAAGGAGTAGTGGGGATAGTGAGCATCCTTGCCTGGTTCCAGATCTTAACTGGAATTATTTTAGTTTTACCCCATTTAGGATGATGTTTGCTTAGGTTTGTCATAGATGGCTTTTATTATGTTGAGGTAAATTCCTTTAATCCCTAATATGCTGCCATTCTTTGTACTCCAGAGCACCACACCCAGCCTTTCCTTCTTGCGGCCGTTGAAGTAAGACATGTCTTCTGTGTTGTCCTTTCCTCTCCTAGCTGGCTCTTGTTTTCACACACACACACACACACACACACACACACACACACACACACACACATCAGCCAACCCTTGCTCTCCTACTTTGTGGAATCTAATGAGGTAGTCACTGTCTTGATCATCCTGGATAATCTTGTTGGAGATATTAAGAATGACATCTGCTGAGAGGAGGTGAAAAGTCTTCTACCTGTAGTTCTCTCCTGACGGGCATGCCCATTAATCATGAAACTATCCTCTTCATGTACTGAGATGGACTTCCAGTTAGGCTTTGGATCTTGACATAATTATGTCTATATTTGCACCACTGTGATCACCAAGTTCAATTCCATCATCTGCAGTTCAAGGAACAGATTCATAAGAAGCAGCAAGAGGGTCTTGGAAAAATGGGGTGTATTGCACTTTCTGTTAAGTTGAAACAAAGAAAAATTCATGCTGTTTATTACCAAATCACAGAAACTGTGTATTCATCTTTTAGGGTTGCTATAACCAAGCACCACAGATTGAAAACTTGCAAAATAGCAATTTCTATGTAGCTTTTATATTATAGAGAAGTTTGAGATCAGAAAGAACTCAGGATTAAGTTCTGGAGAGAACCCTTTGAGAAAATACTTGTATATAGCACTTGGAATAATAAACAAATTTTTCTAAAATTGCACAAATCACAACTTGTATAAAATGTGACATGTTAATATAACCAGATATCTACATCACAAGTGTAATCTTGTGATCATTGACTATATTATACATATAGAGTAACATTATGTAAATGTTCCTAGACTTCATTATAAAAAGAATAGGGTAGTCTTAGGCACTACCACAACTAAAATAACAAATCCAGAATTATAGCCTTTGTTGAACACAAATGGTAGAACAAATTAAATTATCATAGTAATAGAGATAAATGAAAGCATAGTTCATAGAAAAATTACAATAATGTAAAAATCACAAACACTGTTGTAATATTACAGAAGTGAGCTAATGTGACATGTTATAAAAATATTCTTTCACATATTTATCACCACTTATACATAAAAACATGAAAAAATAGCTAGAATGGAGACTCAAGGCAAAATAGAAATAAAATAAAATAAATCGTAATAATGTTTTGTGGTATTGCTAACAGGAATTTTTCCATGATTTCATGTAATATGAAATTTGGATAGGAATATACTAACTTTTCTCTAGAAGATTTTCAGTTGTGATTCAAGATATTCACATATAATTACAGTGTTAGTGAAGACTTAAATGATGGTCTGTAACCAAGAATGATAGCAATGGAAGGAAAGAATGCCATTATTACAATTGCAGAATTAGATATAAGGGATTCTCCAAAGATCTGCGTGCCTTACACAGAAAAAGTGATAGATTACATTGGAGTTGCAGAAGTACAATCAGCTTGTGCAGACCCTATTGGCTATGGAGACAGTCAAACCTGCAAAATAGGGCCCAGCAATAAGGTGCCAGCAATGTGTTGTAGACATAACCAGTGGGTAATGGAGAGGGCTGCAGTTGACTACATAGCGATTATAGGCCATGAATGAAAGAAGAAAAAACTCAGAAACAGCAAAGAATACAAAAAAGAACAGTTTGCGTGAAACAGCTTCCATATGAAATCTTGTTGGAGGTCAATATGTTCTCCATTGTTTTAGGTGTGATGACTGATGAGCAACTGAGGTCTATGAATGAGAGCTGACTGAGGAAAAAGTTCCTGTGGGTATGAAAGTGGACATCCAGGTGAATAAACAATATCATGCCTGCATTTCCCATCGTGGTGACCAGGTATATGAAGAGAAACAACATAAAGAACACAGGCTTGATGCTTTTAGAAACTGTCAGTCCCATAAGGATGAAGTAAGCCACTTTTGTTAATTCCCTCTAGACATCCTGCTGCTCTCCTCTTAGAGGTTGAAGAGTTAGAGTTGATGCTTTCAGGAATATTTCAAAATGTTTGTTTGCAACATACTTGGTATCTGCACCATGGTTATTAGGTGGAGAGTGTGTGTTAGCAGTAACATGTAATGGAATTATACAAATATTGCCTCAATCAAAAATGAATAAATTAATGATAAAAATGGTTATGTTTCACTGAATGCCCCAGTTTCTCAATATCTGTTAAATCTTACCAGTTTGAAAATAATTAGTAGTTTTTATGATATGATGGAATGAATTTGTATTTCACTGTCCAGTAAAGAAATAGGTATAAGTTAATATTTAGACATGCAGCAGTATTTCCAGTTATGTTACTTAGTTAAAATGCATGTGACACATGCTCAATACTTTCCTTTTTAAAGGCAATTATTCTCAGTAATATCAGTTTTTTTTGTTAGTAATATTATTTTAGATTGGGATAAGAACATTGACAGTTCAAGATTTTTATTCAGACTCAGAGCTATTGAACGATGTCTATGACACCACAAGAAAGATGAAGGGCATATCATATACCATTATAATTATTATTATATAATTCACCATTATAATTAATGTTAGCAGTCCTGAAAATAGCTATATAAAGTGATGATAAAAACATGACAATGACATTATTGACTAAATCTTTGCATGTGATCCTATTTAGTAATAATGACAAATCTCAAGCTTGAAGGACTGCACTTAGGATAAGTAGTGCAAATGCAAGCGTACTAATTACTAATGTAATAATGAATATTATTATTACCTAGAATGTTCTCATAATTTGAATTTTCAAAGTCAAATTTCCCACAAAATTGTTTTTCTCTGCTGTTGACATTGCTTGGAGACTGTGTTTGTAGGCTCTGTATTTCTGTTTCCACATGGACACACCACACTTAAAATGTAAGGTCTATGTGAATGCATGTTCTTCTGATCTGTGGCCATTTTATTTGATTCTTGCTAAACCCCTCTAATTTTGAGTGAAATACTTGCTGTGAGTCAAGGGTGGTGGAAACATCACTTTCTTCCAATATCATCAGACTAGGTATCTTTCAGCTTAATATTTTTTTCTCACAAATAGTGGGAAACATTTTGATTTGAAGATCTCTGAAAAATAGTCTGTTTTATTTGAGGTAGGTACTTTCTAAGTTTCTGTGCACTCATTATAATTTATTCTGTATTAAAAGTAAATCAGTATACGAATGTTGTTTAGGTCCAGATCTAGAGGAAGTAAACTAGGGAGTAAAGTCTCTAAAAAAGTGTCAGAGCACTGCTGAGAACATATAAAAACAGATTTGCCATGTCTCTCATCCTGATATTGCAGGGCACCTACGATGCTGGGGAAGGTGACAATGCTTCACTTGGTCATCTTTGAGGGACCGATTTCTAAGGAAGCCTGTTGGCCTAGTTCCAAGGACAAATTTCAAGGACTCAAAACAGCTGTGCTGTTTTTCAAAAATAGTTGTCTTTTCCCTTATAAGTCACTAAGGCATGTGGGGGTGCAAACTGGTAAAATGTTATTGAAAACTGTGTAAGGGATACTTAAACTACTGAAAATTGACTTCCGTTCAATTCTTCAGTCCTACTTCTTAGAATTTACCCAAGTAAAGAAAAAGAAAACACTAATCAAAGGACACCTGTACTCAGATGTTTGTTGCAGCAGCACTATTTAAAATAACCTGGATATGGAAACAACACAAATTACCCCAAATGACAAATGTATCAGAAAGTGATGGTATATGTACAAAATGAAGTATTATTCATCAATGAAAAAAGGACACACTTTTGTCATTCACAGCACCATAGATGGAGCTAGAAGGAATCATGTTAGCGGAAAAACCCAGAAAGAAAGAGAAATACTGATGGTCTCACTTATATGAGTGACACAAAGAAAACAAACTAAAAGATAAGAAAAATTTGCAACTGCCCACAGAAATGAAACATATAGCAAGAGAGAGGGTGGAGGGTAATATATGGGGAGGGATGGGCACAAGAGAGTAAGATGGTTCATTGATCATAAAGGGAAAACAGGTTAGCCAATGATGTAACGCATACATGTATCTTTATATATACACACACATAAATCTATTAAAATAGCAAAAAAAGAAAAGATGTCACCTAATGAAGTCTCATTTTTTTTCAGTTGTGGACTCTTTACTTTCAGACTGCTGATGTGAAGAGACTATTTTTAAATGTTTGCTGCATTATTCTACTACCAAAACCATCAGGAATGGAGTGACCTGTGGTTTCCACAGGTTAGAGATGACAAGGGTTCTTGAGCTCTGTGTAAAGGAGTCAAGGACTAGATTTATGTCATTATTTTTAATCATAACCTGACATTTGCAAAAACACTTGTAGGAAATGAGTTTCATGCAGGTGGAATAGAAAAAAAATGACATTCTGGGAGTTACTTTAGATTAAGGTTTTTTTCATCAACTTATTTTGATAAAAATATGTAGAAAATATACTGGACTTTGAATGTTGACAAGCACAATGACCTTTGTCTTCTTTGAGGAATACTTTATCTTAATAAATATGAAATTAGTCATATTTTTCTTACATTTATATCATAACACAATTATTCCTTTAATTTCTTTCTGATATGCAGCATTCCTCTTTGTGTCTTTATCCATTCTAGACAGTTTCTCTACCACTCAAACCCCTTGCTTTCCATATTTCTTACTGTAAATTTTCCAATGACAATCTGAGTCTGGAGTTTCCCATGGAAGGCTCCTCTAATCTCTGTGTATGGACATCACAGTGAGTCTAATTTTACATCATCACTTAAAGTCTATGCGATTCAATATATTTTATAGCCATTGAATAATTGTTTATTAGGGTTTCCTTCAGGCTTCTTAGAATAAAGTTACTGATAAAATTAATCTATTCTCTATATTTTGAAAGAAAAGGCTTCTTACAGTGATGTTACAGAGCACAAACTAGAGGGCTACCAATCTTAACAGGCTGAAAATGAAGGTTTCAATCAAATGCAGAAAAAAATCACAGTCTTTGGATAGAAATTGATACAGGAAACATTTTAGATTAAATATCTTTTTTTTTTTCAACACCACTGTAAAAGCTCCTTACAGAATGTCAGGAATATGCCCCACATTATACAGCAATGAAGTTGACATGTCTTACTCATAGTTTATGCAGTATATGGAACTTTGGCTGTTTAAAAGTTTTGTTTGCATTTTAATGAATAAGTAGATTTCTGAAAAGTGCTTTAGTGATAAAATAATGCATACCGGAGAGATAACCTAATAATCTATACAGTATATTAATGTTACCTATAGACTACACACTAAGCTTTTTATCCACTGCAATTACTTATGATACTTGTAGGAAGCATATTGTTGTGTAAGCAAGGAACTTTAGTTTGTAAAATGTACTACATGGGTTGCATTCTGCACCCCTTCTTACACAATGAGCGACACAATGAGTCCATTGAGGTCAGGCATGTCCTTTGTGGTGTTCTTCCTCTCCTTGCTAGCTCTTGTTTTAACATGCACATCAACCAGCAATTGCTCTACTAAGGGATCTACTAAGGTAGTCACCATCTTAATCGTCCTGGTCTCTTATGTTTTCATCCTCATGGCGGTACTGAGAATGACATCTGCTACAAGGAGGAGAAAAGTCTTCTACCTATTTTTCTCCCCTGACTGGCATGTCCATTTAATACAACTATCCTCTTCATGTACTGAGTGGACTTCCAGCTATGATTTGAAATATGACAGGATAGTGTTGATATCTACACCACTGTAATCCACATGCTGCTCAAGGAATAAAGACGTCAAAGAGGTAGCCAGAGGGTGATGGGAAAATGAGGTGTATTGACAGGGTGTATTTTTCATACATTCCATTAAGTTGAAAAAAAAAATCATACTCTTTATTCCCAAATCACAGAAACTGTGAAAGCATTTTTTAGAGTTGCAATAACTAAGGACCACAGATAGCAAACTTGCACAATAGCAATTTATTTCTAACTCTTCTATTATAGAGAAGTTGGAGATCAGAAGGAAGTTGGGAGTAATTTCCAGTGAGAGTCCAGTTTGAGAAAACACTAGTATATGATACTTGGGGAAATAAATAAGATTATTGCTTAATTTACACAAATCACTGCTTGTAAAAAATATGACATGCTAATATAACCAGAAATCTACATTACAAATGCAATCTTATGGCTATTGACTATAGTATACATACATTGTGTCATTTTGCAAATGTTACCTAGACTTCATTAGAAAAAAATAGGGTGGTACAAATTAAGCACTACTACAAGTAAATGAATGTCTCCAGAATGTAACCCCTTTGATTATTTTTGTGAACACAACCTGTAGTAATCATTAAGTTATCATGGAAATAAATTAAAGGAAACCATTGTTCATAGAAAAGTTACAATTATTTAAAAAACAACAAACACTATAATAACGTTACAGAAATGAGCTAGAGAAAAGTTATTAACAAAATATTCTTTCACATATTTATCTCCACTTGCATATAAAATATATATAATAATAGCTAGAATGGACTCTCAAGGCAAGGTAGAAGTAAAAAAAATAAAATGTAATACTGCTGTTTGATATCTTTAATAGGAAATTTTA
Organism: Uropsilus gracilis; assembly: GCA_004024945.1. Classification (NCBI taxonomy): domain Eukaryota; kingdom Metazoa; phylum Chordata; class Mammalia; order Eulipotyphla; family Talpidae; genus Uropsilus; species Uropsilus gracilis. The sequence continues at coordinate 44,234 of PVHY01003264.1, read as the reverse complement.
CATGAATTGATGTAAGGAGATTTGGATAGGAACATGTTTACTTTCCTCTAGAAGAATTTCAGTTGTGACTCAAAACATTCACATATAATTGCAGTGTTAATGAAGAATTAATTGCTGGGGTATAACCAACGACAAAACTCAGAAATAGAAGGAAAGAATGCCTATATTACAAATGCAAAATTAGAGTTAGCAAATTCTCCAAAGATCTGTGTACCCTACAAAAGCTTAACAGCATATATTTTCAGTGCATAGGGAAGTCATATTCCTTAAAGCAGGCATCACACAAAGAGAAATAAGTGTAAAAGCACAGAGACAGAAAGTCCCCTGAGTGATTTGTAGAATGCATAAGTCAATGTGGTGAGCACCTCAGCCCTTTTCAGCTCTGAGGCTCTGCTCAAACCATGTTCCAGCATTATCTTAGGTTAGCCTGGCATTTCCTTGAACAACTTTTCAATAGCAACATTCCTGAATCAACACTCTTTTCATTATTTTCTCAGTGCACTATAATTATTACTGTTACAATGAAAATAACTTATGTAGAGAGCAATGCAATAGCTTAAAGAAAAAAATTGAACACCTGCAAAAATGGTAAAACTACTTCTGCAACCTTTTAAAAGACACTGAAAGATAAGTGCAAATAATACTACTTAATGAAAAACCTCTGAAGGTGGACTATTGCAGCAAGAATTTACTAGTGATAAAAGCTTATGTGGTGAGATAATTTGAATTTATAAGTTTTATTGTTTTTCTTTTAATGATTAAGACAAATTTACAGGTCCAGAATTTACAGGATACTGTGGCTCATACCTGCTCATATGAATGTTACACAACATGCTTGACATGAAGCACACTTACTCTAGAGTGTTGGTTGCCTGCTGTCTCTATCTCTACCTCCGTTTTTTTTCCCCCCAACATGTAGTAACCTCTATTCTAGTCTCCTTTTATTGTGTCTACTTTGGTTTAGTTTGATTGGTTCCATTGTTATTTTTTCTATAGAGAATAATATGCAATGAAGGGACATTGAGAAACGGCCTGCTATAATTAGAATTTACTTTCAACACCTATAATTATACATCACTCCATGAAGAATGTAAAGCTAATATATGAAACATGGAATTCAGTAATTTGCTTTTTGAGAACGTGTAAAACATTAGAAGCCAAGAAAATATTTCAATCTATAGTTGCAGCAACAAATTCTGATCGAGGCTGTTAACCTGTTAGAGAATTTTGGGGTCTTTAAATGTTTGAAAGGTAGACAGCAGAATTTTTATTGCATTCAAGGTTTTTAATTTATGAATATACAATACTTCAAAATAAAGCTATACTAGCGTGTTGATTTTCCCACAGACTTAGAACACACTTATCTCATAATATTTCATTGAGGAAACAGGCTTTAAACTATATATATATATATATATATAACTATATATATAGTTATATATATATATATATATATAACAGGCTTTAAACTAGAGGTTCACTGTAATAAAGAAAGCTGAGCTGCAAATGTGTATAATGGAAATGCCTGGTATTTTTCTTACATATGCCATACTTATGTAACTTAATCTAAAATGCTAAGCATTCAGTAAATTTTGGGACATTTTTACTTTATTTTTCCATATATTCTATGTTTACCTCAACGATATATACTACCATCTAATAGAAAATTTTAAAGCACTGAGATTTTCATTTTTACTTGTCTATGTGCTTTCTTTAATCAAATATATTAATAGAATGAAAGTTAGTGTTGTCAATAATCCAGATGTATTTAAAAAATCAAGAATATGTTTTAGTATGGAAATGGAAAACATTTCTTAGAAATGTTTTAAATGTTCAACATCTATCATGTAATTTAGTATTTATATTTCTCTATGATCAGGTGATATTTCTTGTACTTTACAGTTTAAGTATTCAACTGCAATTGGAGTGACCCACTGAAGGTTCTGTAGCTAACAGTTAACACATGTAGAATCTAAATCCAGGTGCCTGGTGGCTAGTGCCCACAGTCATTCTGCTACTTGCCTTCTCAACACATTGTATCAAATTAATTCTTAAACTTTTTTTATTGAACCAAAATTGGTGCTCTTTTCCATGATAAAATTCTGGACTATGGAAGGAAACCTGAATGATGTAATTTAAAAAATGAAAACACCATATTCCTATTTTGTACATCAATAGTCTTGTTTAAATCATGTGTGTAAAATCTGCATCATGAACTCCATGACAATCGGGATGTAAGGACTTACAGCTGGAAATGCTCTAATTCATGTTTCATCATGCTGAATTTGTCTCAGAAGAAACACAACTAAATGAGGGAGTCAGGGGTCTCAATGACACATTAAAGAGATACCTTATTGGGAAGATGAAAAAGAGAAAATTATAGCTCCACATCACTATTTAAAGTGCCTAGAAACTTCTCCCTTCTGCAGGAGTCTAAGGACAGCATTTTTTACTTCTTTGTTTCGAAGACTATAAATGAGTGGATTCAGCATGGGGGTCAAAATGGTATAAAAAACAGAAGCCACCTGATCTCTTCCCAAGGAGTAAGATTCACTTGGTCTTAAATAAGTGAAGATCAGAGTGCTGTAGAAGATGGTGACAGCCACGACATGAGAACCACAGGTGAAGGCTTTTCTCTTTCCTGCAGTGGACTTAATTTTCAGGATGGTAGAGAGAATGGATACATAGGACACAGATATTGTAATAAGAGAAATCATGAAAGTAATGCTCCCAAAAATAATTATCATGAGCTGGGTGTCTTGGGTGTCAGTGCAAGACAGGGCTATAATTGGGGGTGTGTCACAGAAAAAGTGATAAATTACATTGGAGTCACAAAAATGCAACCAGCTCATGCAAACCCTATTGGCTATGGAACCTGTCAAACCTACCAAATAGGACCCGATCACAAGGGTCCAGCAGAGTCTTCTAGACATAACCACCGGGTACTGGAGAGGGCTGCAGATGGCTACGTAGTGATCATAGGCCATGGACGAGAGAAGGAAAAACTCAGTGACCCCAAAGAACACAAAAAAGTACATTTGGGTGAAACAGCCTGCATTTGAAATCTTCTTGTTAGAGCTCAGTAAATTCTCAAGTGTTTTAGGTGTGATAACGGTTGAGTAGCTGATGTCAATAAATGCCAGGTGACCGAGGAAAAAGTACATGGGGGTGTGAAGGTGGATGTCCAGGAGGATGATTAATATCAAGCCTGCATTCCCCGGCACAGTGACAAGATATATCAGGAGAAACATCACAAAGAGCACTAGCTTGATGTCCTCAGAATCTGTCAATCCCATAAGGATGAAGTCAGCAACTTCTGTATAATTTCTTCTAGACATCCTGCTCCTCTCCTTTACCTGTTTAAAAGTCAGAGTTGCTGCTTTTCAGAAGTTTTTCAAAGAGTTTGATTCCAACATACTTGGGATGATCACTCTGGGTTATTTTGTGGAGGGTATATGTTAACAGTAACATGTAATATTATTATAAAAGGGTTGCCTAAATTATAAGTAAATCATTTACCTGTTAAAAATGCTCGTCTTTCACTGAATTTTACAGCTTTTTTCCATACTTGTTAAATGTTTCTATTAGGAAATAATGAGTGTTTTTTGTAATTTGATGGAAGAGATTTGAATTTTATTGTGCAGTTATGAAGTAGGCATACATTTATAATTAGACATGCAGCAATATTGCCAGTTATGTCACTTAGTTAAAATGAATGTGCCACATTTTCAATTACTTTCAAATACTTTAATGCAATTATTCTCAATTATATTAATTTCTGGGTTATTTTTGTTAGTAATATTATTTTAGATTGGAAAAAGGACATAGATATTTCAAGATTTTTATACAGATTCAGAGGTATTAAATGATGCCCTTACGCAAAAGACTGAAGGGTTTATCAAACACCATATTCCCCATTATATTTAATTTTAGCAATCCTGAAATAATGCTATATTATGATAAAAACATGATAATGGCATCATTGACTAAACCTTTGCATGTAATATTGTTTAATTATAATGGCAAAACTCAAGCTTGAAGTACTCTAGTAAGGTTGACTAATGTTATTACTAGTGTACTAATTATCAGTATAATGATAAATATTAGTATCAATGAATATTATTACCAATGTGTTTTCCTAATTTGAATCTGTAAAATCAAAATTCCTCCAGAATTTCTTTTCTACAGTGTTGGCATTGCTTGCAGTCTATGTTTCTCGGATCTGTATTTCTGTCTCCAGTCTTATGCAGGATCCTTAGGGTGTGAAGGTTAAGTGATATTGGTGCATATTCTTTTGATGTGGGCCCACTATATTTGATTCTAGCTAAAATCATCTAATTTTGAATGAAATACTTACTGTGAGTCAAGCTTCTTGGAAATTCACCTCCTTCCAATATAATCAGTCTGGACATCACTCAACAATGTTTTTCTCCCAAATAGTGAAAATCATTTTAATTTGAAATTTTCTGAAGAAGTGTATTTATTTTCTTAGAGATAGGAATTTTCCAAGACTCTATGCACTCTTTATATTTTATTCTGAATTAGAGGTAAATTAACATACAAATTTTGTTCAGGTCCTGAACAAAAGGAAGATAGTCCTGGAGCGAAGTCTCTAAAGAATGTCAGAGAGCTGCTGAGAACAAATAAGAGCAGAGATGGTATGGCTCTCATCCTGTTATATAAGGGTACCTAAAGTGTTGGTGAAGATGACAATGCCATGTTGGTCACCCTCAAGGGACCAGTTTCTAAGGAACCCTGTTGGCCTGATTCCAAGGACAAAATCTCAAGGGTTCAATGCAGCTGTGTTGTTTTTGGGAAATAATTGTATTGTTCCTTAGAGCCACCTAATGCTGGAGGGTTGCAAACTGGTCTAGCCACTATGTTAGTCTAATATATAGCCCATTGGGCATATATATATGTATATATATTATATATATACATATATATATGCCCAACGGGCTATTATTCATTTATGAAAAAACACAAACTTATGTCATTTGCAGCACCATGAATTGAACTAGAAGGAATCATGTGAGCAGAAATAAGCCAGAAAGAGATATCTGATGGTCTCACTTATATGAGGGATATTGGTAAAACAAATGAACAAATAGAAAAGAAAATATTAAAACTGTCAACAAAACTGAAACATAGTTCTAGAGAGTGGAGGAGAGTAAAATTTAAGAGAGATGGGGACAGGGGATTAAGATGGATCATGGGTGTAAAGGTGGTAGGAGAACATTGGGTTAGATGATGATGTAAAAAAAAAATATATATATATATACATATATGTGCAATCAATTAAAATTTAATTAAAAAAGTAATCACCTAATGAAAAGTCTCATTTGTTTTTCTTTTGTGAAATCTAAATTTCTGACTTCTTATGTGAAGAAATTATTTCTAGGTGCTTACTGAATTATTCTACTATTAAAATCATAAGGAATATTGCAGCAAGAATTTACTAGCGATAAAAGCTTATGTGGTGAAATAATTTTAATTTGTAGTGGTGAAATAATATGAATTTGTAAGATTTATTGACTTTCCTTTAATGATTAAGACCGATTTGCAGCACTGTCCAGAATTTAAGGGATACCAAGGCTCATACCTGTTAATTTGAATGTTACGCAACACCCCTAACAAGAAGCACCCTTAACCTATTGTTGGTTACCTTGCTGTCTCTGTCTCCACCCTGATATTTTTCAATCTGTCGTAGCCTCTATTCCATTCTTCTTTTCCTGGGTCTATTTTGGTTTAGCATAATTAGTTCCAATGGTGTTCTTTCTGTAGAAATAGTCTTCAATGATGGGACATTGAGTAACCCCCCCTTGCCATAATTAGAATTTACTTTCAACAGTTAGTATTACACATTACTACATGAAGAATGTAAAGGAAATGTGTGAAGTGTAAAATCCAGTAATTTGTTTTTTTAAAAACATTACAAACTTTAGACACCAAGAAAAAATTTTAATCTATAGTTTCAACAAAGAATTGCTGATTGAAGCTCTAAAGTTTTTACTGAATTTTGGAGTCTTTTAATGTTTGAAAGGTAGACAACAGATTTTTCTTGCCATCAGAATTTTCAATTGATGAATATACAGCACTTCAAAATAAAGCTATGCAAGCACGTTGATTTTTATCACAGACTTAGAACATAATCATCTCACAATACCTCAGTAAGAAAACATATAACACACTTTCACCTTGAGGTCCACTGTACAAAATAAAGCTAAATTGCAAACATGTACAATGGAAATGCCAGGTGTTTTTCCTACATATGCCATACTTATGTAAATCAAGCTAATATGCTAAGCATTCAGGAATTGTTAAGACATTTTTATTTTACTTCATTTTTCCATATATTCTTTTTTTTTTTTTTTTTTAAGACTAGTTCTTGCTATTTTTGCCCGTGAAACCTCAGGTTCACATTGCTCAGGGTACCACAGACTCATGTAATCCTCAGCCTCAGCTTTCCAGGTAGCTGGGATTACGGCACACACCACCATACCCAGCAATATTTTTTTGGAACTAGGTCTCGCTACGTGCCCTAGATGGCACTTGAACCACGATCCCTGGCTCCCACCACAGTTTCCTAGGCTGCTGTTTACAGGCATGTGCCACCATGCCCAGCCTATTTTCCCATTATTCCAAGTTTACCTCAATGAAATATACTACCATCTAATAGAAAATTTTAAAATACTGAGATTTTTCTTTTTACTTGTCTGTGTTTTGTATAATTAATCAAAGAAATTGATAGAATGCAGTTAGTGTTTTCAATAATCTAGATGTATTTAAAAATATCAAGAATCTGTTTTAGTATGGAAATGGAAAATATTTCTTAGAAATGTTTTAAATGTCCTACATCTATCACTTAATTTAACATTTACAATTTCTCCATGTATGGGATATTTCTTGTGCTTTACAGTTCAAAAATTCAACTACAATTGGAGTGACCTCCTGAAAGTTCTGTAGCTAACAGTTAACAAATATAGAATCTAAATCCAGGTTCCTGGTGGCAAAAGGTAGTGACAACAGTCACTCTACTACTTGCCTTCTGAACACATTGTATCAAATTAATTCTTAAACTTTTGTTATTGAATCAACAACTGTGCTGTTTTCCATGATAAAATTCTGGACTATGGAAGAGAACATAAATGATATAATTTAAAAGATGAAAATGCCACATTCTTATTTTGTACATCAATTGTCCACAATTCAAACCATGTGTGTGAGAGATCTGTTTCATGAACTCCATGACAATCTGGATGTAAGGACTTACAGCTGTAAATGATCAAATTTGTTAGGACTGCATGTGGAGTGAAGAAGAAATTGAGAGGGACTAGACTGCTAGTGATATGTGAGGGTAGCCCACAGAACAGGGATCCTGGGAAGAATGTTCATGTGCAACTTTAATGAAGTTGCAATGCAATGAAGTTGCAGCAAGGAAATGTTACAATGATGTAACAAGGAGGTAAAAGCATATATGACATACAGCAGGGGGGATGCAGCGATGCATGATAACAGGGGAATTTACCACTGGGGGCATCAGTATTACTAATAGTCATATCTCTCTTGGGACATTCCAAAGAGGTTTGGAGACTGTGTCATAGGAGAGATCGGCTATTGACCACCCTCTAGTGTGCCAGAGGGGGCTAGAGAGATAGGAGTTGTTCCACTTATCTGAAGCTCTATCTCTCTAACTGCTTCCATGTTCCACATTTTGCTCTTTTTTTTTTTTTTTAATTTTGAAAAGAGACCTTAGCAGGTTGGTGGGAGATGCACATTATTCAATGAAAGAGAATTACAATTGTCAGCATAACAGTAACAATCAACATTTCAAAACTATTTGCAAAATTCAAGTTCCATCAAGATGGATTTGGCTCAACAGAACACCAGCAAATGAGGGAGTCAGTGGTCTCAGAGGTACCATAAGGAGATACCCTATGGAAAAGGTAATAAGGAAGTAATAGCTCCACTCACTATGTCAAGTGCCTGGAGCCCTCTCCCTTCTGTAGGAGTCTAAGGATAGCATTTTTCACTTCTTTGTTTCTAAGACTGTAAATGAGTGGATTCAGCATGGGGGTCACAATGGTATAAAATACAGAAGCCACCTGATCCCTTCCCAAGGAGTAGGATTCACTTGGTCTTAAGTAAGTGAAGATCATAGTGCTGTAAAAGATGGTGACAGCCACGACATGAGAGCCACAGGTGGAAAAGGCTTTTCTCTTTCCTGCAGTGGAATTCATTTTCAGGATGGTAGAGAGGATGGATACATAGGACACAGATATTGTGACAAGAGAAATCATGAAATTTACACTCCCCAAAACAAATATCACGAGTTCGGTGTCCTGGGTGTCAGTGCAAGACAGGGCTATAATTGGGGGTGTGTCACAGAAAAAGTGATAGATTACATTGGAGTCACAGAAGTACAACCAGCTCATGCAGACCCGATTGCCAATGGAGTTTGTCAAACCTACCAAATAGGACCCAACCACAAGGGTCCAGCTGCGTCTTCTGGACATTACCACCGGGTAGTGGAGAGGGTTACAGATGGCTACGTAGCGATCATAGGCCATGGACGAGAGAAGGAAAAACTCAGAAACAGCAAAGAATACAAAAAAGAACATTTGGGTGAAACAACCTGCATATGAAATCTTCTTGTTGGAGGTCAGTAGATTATCAAGTGTTTTAGGCGTGATAACGGATGAGTAGCTGAGGTCAATGAATGACAGGTGGCTGAGGAAAAAGTACATGGGGGTATGGAGGTGGACGTCCAGGCGGATGATCAGTATCAACCCTGCATTCCCCAGCACGGTGACAAAGTATATGAGGAGAAACAGCACAAAGAGCACAGGCCTGATGCCTTCAGAATCTGTCAGTCCCATGAGGATGAAGTCAGCAACTTTTGTATAATTCCTTCTAAACATCCTGCTCCTCTGCCCTTACCTGTTGAGAAGTCAGAGTTGATTCTTTCAGAAATTTTCAGAGAGTTTGTATCCAACATACTTTGGATGATCACTCTAGGTTATTAGGTGGGGGGTGGTGTATGTTAGCATTAGCATGTAATGGTGGTTTACTAACATTGCCTCAACTATAAATAAATAGATAAATTGATAATAGTGCTTGTGTTTCACAAATTGTCCAGCTTCTCAATATTTGCTAAATATTTCCACTTAGAAAATAAGGAATATTTTTTGTAATTGGTGGGAAAAAATTGAATCTGATTGTCCAGTTGAGAAGTAGGCATAATTTAATAATTAGGCAAGTAGCAACATTATGTTATGTCACTTAGTTAAACTGAATGTGACACATTTTCAAATACTTTCAAAGGAATTATTCTCAATGATGTTAATATCTAGTTTTTCTTCTTAGTCATATTATTCTAGATTGGAAAAAGGAAATAGATATTTCAAGGTTTTTATCCAGATTGAGAGCTATTAAGTGATGCCACTATGAGAAAATAAAAAAGACTGAAGTGCTTATCAAATACCATATTCCCCATTATATTTAATTTCGACAATCCTGAAAAAAAAATGTTATATAAAGTTATAAAAACTTGATAGTGGCATCATTGACTAAACCATTGCAAGTAATAGTATTTAATAATAATGACAAATCTCAAGCTTGCAGTACTCATTTGATACTGACTAATGTAATTGCTAGCATACTAATTACCAGTATAATAATAAATATTAGTAAAATGAATGTTAGCACCAATGTTTTCCTAATTTGTATTTTTTAAAATCAAAATTCCTCTGAAATTGTTTTTCTATACTTTTGGCATTGTGTGCAGACTGTGTTTCTCAGTTCTGTATTTCTGTCTCCACACATGTATACCACACTTAGGGATGAGGGTTAGTGATGTTGGTGCCTACTCTTCTGATATATGCCCAATTTATTTTAGTCTAGCAAAAACCATCCAATTTTGAGTTTAATACTTACTGTGTGTCAAGGGTGGTGGAAAGATCACCTTCTTGCAATATCATCAGTCCAGATATCATCCAACTTTAATATTTTTCTCACAAATAGTGAAAATCAACTAATTCAAATTTTTCTGAAGAAGTGCCTTTGTTTTCTTAGAGATAGAAACTTTCTAAGCTTCTGTGCACTCTTTATATTTTAATTCTAAATGAAAAGTAAATCAACATATGAATTTTGTTCAGGTCCCGAACAAGTGGAAGTTAGTCTGGAAGTTAGTGAAGTCTCTAAACAATGTCAAAGAGCTGCTGAGAACATGTAATAGCAGAGATGCTATGTCTCTCATCCTGACATTGCAGGGCACCTAATATGTTGGGGAAGGTGACAATGCCATGTTTGGTTACTCCCAAGGGATCAATTTCTAAGCAAGTCTGTTGGCCTGCTTCCAAGAACAAAATCTCAAGGGCTCAATGCAGTTGTGTTGTTTTGGAAATAATTTTCTTGTCCCTTAGAAGTTACCTAATGTTGAAGGGAATGCAAACTGTCCAGACACTATGGAAAGCTGTGTAAGAGGACCCTTAAACTTCTGCAAATGAAAATACCATTTGATCCCACAATCCCACTTCTGGAAATTTACCCAAAGGATACAAAACCCCTCATTCAAATGGACATCTATACTTGGATGTTTATTGCAATACTATCTAAAATAGTCAGATTGTGGAAACAATCCAAATGCCCCCCCCCAAAAAAAAACAAACAAATAGTGAGACAGTAGTGGTATGCAATAAGATATTATTCATCAATCAAAAAACACAACCTACATCATTTGCAGCACCATGAATGGGGTTAGAAGGAATCATGTTAGTGGAAATAAATCAGAAAGTAAAAGAGAGATATTTGATGGTCTCACTTATATGAGGGATATAGAAAAAAATGAACAAATGGAAAAGAAAAAAAATAAAACTGTCAACAAAACTGAATCATAGATCAAGAGTGGGGAAGGAGAGAAAAATTGGAGAGAGATGGACACACAAGACACTAGAGGATTCGTGGGTGATAATGTGGTGGGAGAACATGAGGGTAGACAATGACATAAATATATACACACAAATGTGCAATCAATTTAGAAAACAAAATTAAAAAGTAGTCACCTAGTGAAAATAAACCAGAATCAAAAAATATATACCAATAGCTATAATGGAGATGCAAGGCAACATAGAAGTCAAAATAAAAATAAATCATAATACTGTTCTGTGGTAATGATCTTTAATGGGAATTTTTATATGAATCTATGCATGAAATTTGCATAGGAACATGTTAACTTTCCTCTAGAAAAAATCATTTATGATTCAAGATAGTCACATATAATTATAGCATTAATGAAGAATTAAATGCTGGCGTGTAAACAAAAATAATACTCAGAAATAGAAGGAAATCATGCCTGTATTACAAATGCAGAATTAGAGTTAAGGAATTCTCCAAAGATCTGTGTGTCCCACAAAAGCTTAACCACATTTATTTTCAGTGCATGGAGAGGTCATAGTCCTTAATTAAAGCAGGCATCACACAAAGAGAAAGAAGTGTAAAAGCACAGAGAAAGAAAGTCCCCTGAATGATTTCTAGAGTGCAAAAGTCAGTGTGGTGAGCACCTCAGCCCTTTTCAGCTCTGAGACTCTGCTCAAACCATGTTCCAGCATTATCTTAGGTTAGCCTGTATTTCCTTGAACAACTTTTCAATAACAACATTCCCTGAATCAATACTCTTTTCATTATTTTCTCAGTGCATTATAATTATTACTGTTACAATGAAAATAACTTATGTAGAGAGCAATGCAATAGCTTAAAGAAAAAATTGAACACCTGCAAAAATGGTAAAAAAAAGTTTATAATTTTGTAAAAGACATTGACTATAAATTCAAACAATCTTAATGAATAATCTCTGAAGGTGGAATATTGCAGAGAGAATCTACTAGCAATAAAAGCTTATGTGGTGAAATAATTTGAATTTTAAAAGTTTTATTGATTTTTCTTTATTGATCAAGACAGATTTAGAGCACTTCCCAGAATTTACAAGATACCGAGGCTCATACCTGCTCATATGAATGTTGCACAACACCCCTGACATGAAGCATCCTTAACCTAGAGTGTTGGTTGCCCTGCTGTCTCTGTCTCCACTCTCATTTTATTGCAAACTGGTAGCTTCTATTCTATTTTCCTTTTACTGGTTCTATTTTAGTTTAGCTTGATTAGTTCCATTGCTATTTTTTTCAATGGAGATTATTATTCAATTAAGGTACATTGAGTAATTCCCCTGCCATAGTTAGAATTTACTTTCAACACTTAGTGTTATACATCACTCCATGAAGAATGTAAAGCAAATATGTGAAGTGTGTAATTCAGTAATTTGCTTTTTAAGAACATGGCAAACTCTAGAAACCAAGAAAAGTCTTAATCTATAGTTTCAAGAAAGAATTGCTTATGGATGCTTAAAGCCTGTTACATAATTTTGGGGTCTTTTAATGTTTGAAAGGTAGACAAAAGAGGTTTTTATTTCACTCAAGATTTTCAACTGATGAAGTTACAACTCTTCAAAATAAAGCTATGCAAGAGTCTTGATTTTTCTCACAGACATAAAACACTCTCATCTCACAATACTTCAGTAAGAAAACATATAACAGTCTTTAAACTTGAATTTCACTGTGCAAAAGAAAGCTAAACTGCAAATTGTACAATAGAAATACCAGGCATTTCTCTTCTTTATGCCATACTTATGTAACTCAATATAATATGCTAAACATTCAGTAATTATTAGGACATTTTCATTTTATTTATTTTCCCATGTATTGTGTTTACTTTCATGAAATAAACTACCATCTAATACAAATATTTAATATTTAGTTGTCTATGTGCTTTGTCCAATTAATCAAAGAAGTAGATAGAATGGAAGTTAGTGTTCTCAATAATCCAGACATATTTGAAAATATTAAGAATATGTTTAAGTATGGAAATAGAAAATATTTCTTAGAAATGTCTTAAATGGTCTACATCTATCATTTAATTTAACATTTACAAATTTTCCAAGATCTGGGGATATTTCATGTACTGTACAGTTCAAAAATTGAACTACAATTGGAGTGACCTAGTGAAGATTCTCTAGCTAAAGGTCAGCAGATGTAGAATCTAAATCCAGGTGCTTAGTGTCAAAGTTAGTGCTCACAGTCACTCTGCTACTTGCCTTCTGAACATGTTGGATCAACTGAATTTTTGAAACTTTTGTTACTGAACCAAAAATGATGTTCTTTTCCATGATAAAATTCTGGGCTATGCAAGGGAACATATATATGATATAATTAAAAAAAAATGAAAATGCTGCATTCTTATTTTGCACACCAATTGTCCTCAGTTCAAATTATGTGTGAATTTTCTGTTTCAAAACACCATAGCAATATGATGTAAGGACCTACAGCTGGAAGTGTTCAAATTCATATTCTATCATGATGAATTTGTCTCAACAGAAGCATGAGTAAGTGAGGGAGACAATTTTCTCAGCGACATCTTAAGGAGATACATTATGGGCAAGAAAGAAAAGAGTAGAGTGATAGCTCCACATCACTATTTAAAGTACCTGGAGCCCTCTCCCTTCTGCAGGAGTCTAAGGACAGAATTTTTCACTTTGTTTCTAAGACTGTAAATTAGTGGATTCAGCATGGGGGTCACAATGGTATGAAAAACAGAAGCTTGCAAAACTGATCCATTTCAAGGAGTAGAATTCACTTGATCTTAAATAAGTGAAGATCACAGTGCTCTAAAAGACAGTGACGTGATGACATGAGAGGCGGAGAAAGCTTTTCTCTTTCCTGCCATGGAATTTATTTTCAGGACAGTAGAGAGGATGGACACATAGGACACAGATATTGTGCTAAAAGAAATCTTGAAATTAACACTCCCCAAAAAGGAATATTACGAGTTCAGTGTCCTGAGTGTCAGTGCAAGACAGGGCTACAATTGGGGATGTGTCACAGAAAAAGTGATAAATTGCATTGGAGTCACAGAAATGCAACCAGTTCATGTAGACCTTAATGGCTATGGAGCTTAACAAACCTAGCAAATAGCATCCAGCCACATCTTCTGGACATTACCACGGTTAGTGAACAGGGTTGCAGATGGCTACATAGCTATCATATGCCATTGAGGAGAGAAGGATACATTCAGATGTAACAAAAAAGGCAAAAAAGTACATCTGGGTGAAACAACCTGCATATGAAATCTTCTTGTTGGAGGTAAGGTCTCAAATGTTTTAGGCATGATGACAGTTAAGTAGCTTAGGTCAACGAAAGACAGGTGACTGAGAAAAAAGTATATGGGGGAATAAAAGTGGATGTCCAGGTGGAAGATTAGTATCAATCCTGCATTTCCCAGCACAGTGAGGAGGTATATCAGGAGAAACAGTACAAAAGCTCCAGTTTGATATCTTTAGAATTTGTTACTCCCATAAAGATGAAGTCAGCAACTTCTGTATAATTTCTTCTAGACACCCTGCTTCTTTGCCCTTTCCTATTGAAACATCAGAATTGTTGCTTTTCAGAAGTTTTTCAAAGAGTTTGATTCCAACATACTTAGGATGATCATTCTAGGTTATTAGGTGGAGGGTGTATGTGAGCAGTAACATGTAATGTCATTATCAAAGTGTTGCCTCAATTATAAATAAATCACTTTTTAAAAATGCTTGTCTTTCACAATTCATCCAGATACTCCATATTTGTTAAATGTTTCTACTTAGAAAATAATGAGTACTTTTTTTGTAATTTGATGGAATAAATTTGAATTTGATTGTCCAGTAAAGAAATAGGTATATGTTTATACTTAGACATGCAGCAATATCACCAGTTATGTCACTTAGTTAAACTGAATGTGACACATATTCAAATACTTTCAAATATTTAAAAGCAGTTATTCTCAATGATATTAATTTCTAGCTTTTCCTATTATTCATATTATTTTAGATTAGAAAAAGACATAGATATCAAGATTTTTACCCAGATTCAGAGCTATTAAAAGATGCCCCTATGAAAGAAACTGGAGGGCTTATCAAACACGATATTCCCCATTATATATTTTTAGCAATCTTGAAAAATTGCTATATAAAATGATAAAAACATGATAATGACATCATTCAATAAACCTTTGCATGTAATATTATTTAATAATAATGAAAAACTCAAGCTTGAAGTACTTTAGTGAGGTTGACTAATGTAATTGCTAGTATACTAATTACCAGTGTATCAGTACCAATGAAATTTAGTACCACTATGTTTTACTAATTTTAATTTTTTTAAATCAAAATTCCTCCCAAAATGCTCTTCTACACTATTGGCATTTCTTACAGACTTTCTCAGCTTTGTATTTCTTTGCTTTTTCCTTTTTTTGAGACTAGGGCTTGCTATTTTTGCTTGTGGATCTGCAGGCTCACGTTGCCCAAGGTACCACAGACTCAAGGAATCCCCAGCCTCTGCTTCCCAGGTAGTTGGGATTACAGGCATGCGCCATCATGCTCTAATTTTTTTGGAATTAGGTCTCACTGTTATGCCCTGGGCAAGTCTCGAACCGATTTCCCAGGTTCCTGCCATGGTTTCCTAGGCTGCTACTTATAGACACGACTCTGTATTTATGTCTCCACACGTGCACACCACACTTAGGGTTGAGGGTTCACTGATGGTGCATATTCTTCTGATGTCTGCCCCCTAAATTTGACCCTACTTAAAACCATCTAATTTTGAGTGAAATACTTACTGTGTGTTAAAGTTGGTGGAAAGATCACCTGGCAATAATCAGTCTAGATATCGGTCAACTTAATACTTTTCTCAAATAGTGAAAACCAACTAAATGGAAAATTTCTGAGGAAGTGTCCTTGTTTGTCCTTGTTTTCTTCGAGATAGAAACTTTCTAAGCTTCTGTGCACTCTTTATATTTTATTCTGAATTAAAGGTAAATCAACATATGAGTTTTGTTCAGGTCCTGAACAAGAGGAAGTTAGTCTGGGAGTTAAGTCTAAAGAATGTCAGAGAATATTTAGGAATAATTTAATATAAATATACATATATATATGCAAATTAAAAATTTATATTAAATTTAAAAAAAGGAAAAATAAAAAGGACAGGGTTATTAGGGAATGGAGATAGAAAAAGAGAGCCATCTGCATAGTGCCAAGCAGGAAGGAGAGCTGCTTCTCCCAGCATAGAAATTGTACTGATTCCTTTCTTTCTTAATTAATTAATTTATTTTTTTATATATGTGCTTCACATCTTTGTATTCCCTGGGGATGACCCACCACCTTCCCTTCCTGACCACTCCCTCCCATCTCCACCCTTCTCACCCCCCACATATTGATCCCTTTTATGGAATTTTTATGTACATGTCTATGGTCCAAATTGTCAACTAGAATAAACTTTATAATAGTAAAAAATAAAAAAATAAGGAAAAAGAATATCAGAGAGTTGCTGAGAACATATAAGAACAGAAATGTTATGTCTCTCATCCTGATATTTCAGGGCACTTAATACGTTGGGGAAGGTGACAATAGCATGTTGGTCACACTTGAGGGAACAATTTCCTTTCTTTTTAAAAAAAATAATATATATTTTTATTGAATAAGTTTTATTTACATTTGCCTTTTGGGTGTTCCTCCCCCTCCCCCACCCCACCCCCCGGTCTCCATCTCTTCTTCTTTTACTGACTTTTATTGTTTAATTTTTAGTCCCTTGGGTTCTTCCTCTTCTTTCCTGTAGCAATGTCCTTTTGTCTGCTGTGGACATGGTTTCCTGGGACACAGTGGCCTGTGCTTAGTTTTCCAAGTGTCTTTTTGCTGCTGGCCACCAGTTTACACGACTATGCTCTCAGTGCCTCCTCCTTCTTTCTGGTTGGCTGCACAGACCCATCTTTTGTCATGGTTTCCTCCTTTTATTTTGTAGTTCTGGTTGCTGGCCTTGGGAGCGTTTCTCCTGGCCAAAGTTTGTGCACCATTTTTTTTGATTGAGATAGGCCCTGGCAGATGGTTGGTTCAGTTTGTCATGATATCACTGCCCGTCTCTCTGGCTTTCCTCATTCCCTAAAATGGGAGGGTCCTTTGATCATGCTGAAGGCATCTCTGAATGGGAAATTCCATTCCCATTGTAGATCTCAGTGGTTGTATTTCTGAGGTAGTTTGTCTCCATAATCAGTCATATAGTCCTATGTCCCATGGATCTGACATATTCGCTGTTTTGCAATACTTTTTTGTTGCTTCTGGTGAGGGTTAACTGGTTTTGGAGAAGACCAGAGGGAATGACCCCTACCACCCATTACCCTCCAGCAATCCTTCCCCCTCCCTAGCCTGCTGTGCTCCTTTCAGGGTTGGGGGGAACATGAGGTAGGGGGGTCCTGCGACATGCCAGGGCGGCAGGAAGTGGCTGGGGGCACCTCGCAGCCACCATACCACGAGGTGGCCGGGGGAGGAGGGGCCCAGTTCAACCATGCTGCCAGACACTGAGTACCCCCTACCAGATGTGAGGGACCAATTTCTAAGAAAGACTTTTGGCCTGCTTTCAAGGACAAAATCTCAAGGGCTCAACGCAGCTGTGTTGTTTTTGGGAAATAAATTGTCCCTTGGAGCCACCTAATGCCGGAGGAATTACAAACTGGTCCAGACACTATGGAAATCTGTGTGGAATATGCTTAAACTACTGAAAATGAAAATACCATTTTATCCTGCAATCCCACTTCTGGGAATTTACCCAAATGATACACAAACACTTTTTCAAATGGACACCTGTACTCAGACTTTTTTGCAGCACTATTTGCAATAAACAGGATATGAAAACAACCCAAATGCCCCCCAAAAAACAAATGGTTGAGAAAGTTGTGGTATATGTATACAATGGGATATTATTCATCGATGAAAAAGCACAAACATTTCAATTTCAATATCATGGATGGAGCTATAAGAAATCATGTTAGCAGAAATAAGCCAGAAAGATAAAGAGAGAGATTCGATAGTCTCACTTATATGAGGGAAAGCAAATGAACAAATGGGAAAAAAATTAAAGCTGTCAACAAAACTGAAGCATAGATGAGGAGAAGGGGAGGAGAATAAAATTGGAGAGGGATGGCTACAAACACTAAGATGGCTATTGGGTGATAAGGTGGTGGGAGAACATCGGGGTAGACATTTTTGCAAATACACACACACACACACACACATATATATATATATATATATATATATATATACATATACATAACATATATATACACATACATATGTGCAATGAATTAAAAATAAAATGAAGAAAGTAGTTACCTAATGAAAAGTCTCATTTATTTTTCCTTTTTGGACACTAAATTTCTGACTGCTGATGTGAAGGAACTATTTCTATGTGCTAACTGAATTATTCTACTGCTGAAATCAGGAATGCAGTGATTATTTTCTCACATGGTTTCCACAGGTTACTGATGACAAAGGTTTTTGAGCTCTGTGTCAAGAAAATAGTCTAAGTTCAGCCCCATGTTGTTGTTATTAATCATAACATGACATTTGTGGAAAAAAAAATAAAAACTTGTAGGGAATGAGTTTCATGCAAGTGGAATAGAAAAAATTACTTTCTGGGAGTAGCTTTACTCTAGTCATCAACTTATTTTGGTAAAAAAAAATGTACAAAATAAACTAGAGTTTGTTTGGTGACATCCCACAATGATCTTTGTCTACTTAGAGGATATATTTTACTTAATAAATATGAAATCAGTTATATTTTCTCTTCTCTTAACATTTATATCACATAACATTGGTATTCCTTTAACTCTTTCTGAAGCACATTATTATTCTTTGTGTCTCCAATAATTTTATATCAATACTCTACCACTTATTCCTGCTGCTCTATGTTGCTTGCTGTAAATTCCCTAATGACAACTGCGTTTTCCCTTTCAATGCTCCTGTAATCTCTGAGTATAGAATCAAAATGAGTCAAATTTTACATCATCAATGTTTTACCTAAAGTCTATCAATAAAATTTCATCAATCATCAATCAAATTTTACCTAAAGTCTATGAGATTCAATATTTTATAGTTAAAAAACAATTGTTCTTAGGAATTCTTTCAGCCTCTTGGAATAAGTTATTGATAAAATTAACCTATTCCTTATATTTTGAAAGAAAAGGCTTCTTATAGATAATGTAACAGATGACAAACTAGAGGAATACCAATCTTAACAAGCTGGTTATTGAAGATACTAGAACTTTAATCAAATGCAGAAAAAAAAAGTCAGAGTATAGAAGTTGACACAGCAAACATTTTAGATTGAATATCTTATTTTCAACACCATTGCAATGGTTCATTACTGAATGTCAGGCATATCATATGCCCCACATTATACAGAAAAGAAGTGGCCATAGTCTCATCCATATGTTATGTCAATTGTGAAAGTTAGATAGTTTAAAAATGCTATTGGTGCTTTCAACGACTAAGTAGATTTCTGAAAAACATTTTAAATAATAAAATAATGCATACCAGAGAGACAACATAATAATCTATAGTGTAAATTAATGTTAATTAAAAGACTGCACACTCTGCTTTTTATCTGCTGCAATTACTTACATGATACTTGTAAGTAGCATATTGCTGTGCAAACAGGAGGCTTTAGAGTTGATGGAACTTCTATGTGGGTGGCGTTCTGCACCCCTTCTTACACAAGAGTGTGACATTCACCCTGTCCTCCCTTCAACCCTGTCGATTGAAGTCAGACATGTCCTCTGTGGCATCCTTCCTCTCCTTGCTAGCTCTTGCTTTGACACACACACATCAACCAGATCTTGTTCTACTTTGTGGGATCTACTGAGGTAGTCACCATCTTGATTATCCTGGTCTCTTATGTTTTCATCCTGTTGGCAATACTGAGAATGACATTTACTGAGAGGACGTGAAGAGGCTTCAACTAGTCATTTCCCCTGATGGGCATGTCCATCTATTACACAACTATCCTCTAGTGTACTGAGATGGACTACCAGCTATGCTTTTTAACATGACATGATCGTGTTGATATTTACACCATTGTAATAACCATGTTCCATCCCATCATCTACATCTCATGGAAGATAGATATAAAATAGGCAAGAAGAGGGTGTTGGGAAAATGTGGTGGATTTTCAGACTGTATTTTTCACACTTTCCATTAATATGAAATAAATGAAGAATCATGAACTTTATCTGCAAGTCACAGAAATGGTGTATTCCTTTTTTAGGGTGACTATAACCTAGCAGCACAGATTTGAACCTTTCACAAGAGTAATTTATTTATAACTTTTCTATTTTAGAGGAATTTGAGATCAGAAGGAAGCCAGGAGTAATTTCTAGTGAGACCCCTCGTTGAGAAAACATTGCACACAAAACTTGGAGAAATAAATAGATCATGCTTAAATTACACAAATCATAACTTATATAAAATTTGACATGCTTATATAATCAGAAATCTATATCATAAGTGCAATCATAGACTATTATCTTACATGTATAGAGTAACATCATGGAAATGTTTCCAACACTTCATTATAAAAAGAAAAGTATAGTCTTAATTGAGCACTACTACAACTAAATGATGCCAGAATTGTAGCCTTTGTTGATTATTTTTGTGAATACAACATGTTCGACACATTTATTTATCATAGAAATAGAGATAAATGAAAGCATAGTTCACAGAAAAGCCAAAATAATGTAAAAACCACCAAATACTGAAGTAGCATTAAAGAGCCAAAGAGACAAGTCATGACCAAAAATCAAGAATTTATCACCACTAGCAAATAAAAATATTTGACAATAGATAGAATGGAGACTCAAGGCTATGCAATTGTCAAAATAAAAATAATACATATACTGTTTTGTGGTATTGCTAGCTAATAAGAATTTTAACATGAATTCATGTAACATAAAATTGGGATAGCAACAAACTAAATTTCCTCAAGAAGAATTTCAGATGTGATTCAAGACGATCACATCAAATCACAGCAATAGTGAAGAATTAAATGCTGGGGGTAACCAAGGATGATACTCAGACATAGAAGGAAAGAGTACCTTGATTACAAATACAGAATTGGAGGTAAGGGATTTTCCAAAGTTCTGTGCCTTACACCAACTTAACAGCTTTTATTTTCAGCTCAGGTGGAGGTCATGCATATTCCTTAAAGCAGGCATCGCACAAAGAAAAAGAAGTGTAAAAATACAGAGGCAGAAAGAACCCCTGATGACTATGTAGAGTGCGAGTCAGGGTGTTGGGCATCATCAGTCCTGATGAGCTCCTGACACACTCTGTTCAAGTAATGTTGCAACATGCCTGAGAGATTTTTATTATGTATTAGTCTGGCATTTCCTTGAACATTTTTTCAACAGCAACAACATTTTGTGAATGAACACTCATTTTATATTATTGTTACTGGTACAATGAAAATAACATATGAAAGCAATGCAAGACTTTAAAGAAAAAAATGAACACTTGCAAAAATGGTGAAATTCTATAACCTTTAATAAAAGACCTTGAAATTTAAAGAATCTTACATAATGAAATCTCTGAAGGTAGAATATTGCACATAGAATGTAATAAGGGATTATGTGATGAAATAATATTAATTTTAAGAGCTTGATTGATTTTTTTTTATTAAGGTAAAGCAAATTTACAGCACTTTCCAGACTATCAGGGCTATCAAGGCTCATACCTGCTAAAAAAGTGTGTTACATAAACCCCTACTATGAGGCAAATGAATAAAGCTGTTGCCCTGTTAAAGAATTTTGAGGTCTTTAAATGTTTGACAGGTAGACAACAGAGTTTTTATTGCATTCAGGGTTTTCGCTTAATAATTTACTACACTTCAAATCCAGAGCAATGACATGTGAGTCTTGATTTTTCTCACAGACTTAGAACACACTAATGCCACAATATTTCAATAAGAAAAGATATAACAGGCTTTGAACTAAAGGTAAAGTAAAAAGAGAAAATACATTGCAAAAGTTTACATTGAACACACCAAATATTTTATTACATATGCCATATTTACAAAAATCAATTTAATATGCTAAACAGTAATTAAGATATTTCTACTTCATTTTTTATATATTCTAAGTTTACCTTAATGTTAAATTCTACTATATATTACAATTTGTATAGCACTGAGATTTCCTTTTTTCCTTGTTTGTGTGCTTTGTTTAAGTAATAAAAAAATAGCAAAATACAGGTTAGCATTTTCAATAGTGTAGATATATCTAAAATAGGCAACAATATGTTTTTTATAACAATGGAATTGAGAAATGTCTGAAATGTTCTAAATCCATCATGTAACTTAATATGTACAATTTCTCTATGATCTGGGGGGTATTTCTTGCATTGTACAGTTCAAAAATTAAGTACAATTTGAAAGCTAGAGCTCACAGTCACTCTTTCCTTCTGAATACATTGGATCAACTTAAGTTTGAGACCTTCTCTATTGAACCAACAAAGGTGCACTTTTCCATGATAAAATTCTGAACTTTACAAGGAATATTTATGACATAATTGAAAAGATGAAAACGTCACATTATTATTCTATATATCAATTGTTCCTCAATTCAAATCGTGAGTGTAAGAGCTATTTCACAGACTCCATGGCAATATGGATGTATGGACCTATGGCTGGAAATACCCAAATTCAAGTTCCATCAAACAACATATAGCTCAATAGAAACACCAGTAAATGAAGGAATCAGTGGTCACAGAGACACTTAAGAAGATGTCCTTACTGGGAAGATGGAAAAGAGGAAAGTAATAACACCACATCACTAATTCAAGTGCCTGCAGCTCTCTCCCTTCTGCCAGAGTCTAAGTACAGCATTTTTCACTTCTTTGTTTCGAATACTATAGATGAGTGGATTCAACATGGGAGTTACAATGGTATAAAAAACAGAAATTACCTGGTCCCTCCCTAAGGTGTAGGATTCACTTGGCTTTAAATAAGTGAAGATCAGAGTGCTGTAAAAGATGGTGACAGCCACGACATGAGAGCCACAGGTGGAGAAGGCTTTTCTCTTTCCTGCGGTAGATTTAATTTTCAGGATGGTAGAGAGGATGGATACATAGGACACAGATATCGTGATAAGAGAAATCATGAATGTTAGACTCCCAAAAACAAATATCACGAGTTGGGTGTCCCAGGTGTCAGTGCAAGACAGGGCTATCATTGGGGATATATCACAGAAGTAATGATAGATTACATTGGAGTTGCAGAAGTGCAACCAGCTCATGCAAACCCTATTGGCTATGGAGACTATCAAACCTACCAAATAGGACCCGGCCACAAGGGCCCAGCAGCGTCTTCTGGACATTACCACTGGGTAGTGGAGAGGGTTACAGATAGCAACATAGCGATCATAGGCCATGGATGCTAGAAGGATGCATTCGGAAGAAACGAAGAAGACCATAAAGTACAGTTGGGTGTAACAGCCTGTATATGAAATCTTCTTATTGGAGGATGATAAGTTTTCCAGGGTTTTAGGTGTGATGACAAATGAGTAGTTGAGATCAATGAATGACAGGTGACTGAGGAAAAAATACATGGGTGTATGAAGGTGGACGTCCAGGTGGATGAGCAATATCATGCCTCCATTGCCCAGTGCTGTAACCAGATATATCAGGAGAAACAGCACAAAGAGAACCAGCTTGATGTCTTCAGATTCTGTCAGTCCCATAAGAATGAAGTCAGTCACTTCTGTGAAATTTCCTCTAGACATCCTGCTCCTCTGCTCTTACCTGTTGAAAAGTCAGAGTAGATGCTTTATATAAATTTTTTTACAGAAAGTATGTTCCCAACATAGTAGGGATGGTCTCTCTGGGTTATTAGGTAGAGGGTGTATGTTAGTTGCAACATGCAATGGCAGCATGCAAGTATTGCCTCAATTATTAATAAATAATCAAATAAATTGATAAAACAAAAATGCTTGTGTTTCACTGAATGATACAGCATCTCAATGTTTGTTAAATGTTTGTACTTAGAAAATAATGAATATTTTTATAATTGATGGAAGAAAGTTGAATTTGATTGTCCATAAAGAAATAAGCATAAGTCAATAATTAGACATGAAGCAATATAATCCAATAATTTGTCTAGTTTAAATGAAAGTGACCAATTTTCTAATATTTCCTCTTTTAAATGTAATTATTCTAGATGAGATTATTTTGTAGTTTTTGCTGCTAGCAATATTATTTTAGATCAGAAAAAGGACATATGCAGTTCAAGGTTTTTATCTAAACAGACAGAGCTTATAAATGATATCTCTATTAATTCAAAGAAAAACTAAAGGGCTTATTAAAAAACATGTTCTCCTTTATAATTAATTTCTGCAATACTGAAAAAAACTATATAAAACAATGATAAAACATAATAATAGAATAATTCTCTAAACCTTTGCAAGTAGTATTGTTTGATTATAATGACAAATGTCAAGATTGAAAGAGTCCAGTGAGGCTGATTAGTGTAATTGCTAGTGTACTCATTACTAGTGTAATAATAAATATTAGTACCAGTTTCCAGAAGTTAGAATGCTTTCCTATTTTGAATTTCTAAAATCAAATTTCCTCCAAAAATGCTTTTCTGTACATTGATATTGCTGGAAGACTTTCTCAACTCTGTATTTCTGTCTCCACACATAGACACAACACTTAGGGAATGAGGTATAAGTGATGTTGGCACATATTCTTCTGATATATGCCCATTTTATTTGATTCTAGCTAAATCCATTTAATTTTGAGTAAAATACTCACTGTGAGTCAGGATTGGCAGAAACAAAACAAAACCTTCTCCAGATATCATCAGTGTAGATACTGTTCACCTTAAATTTTTCCTCATAAATAGTGAAAAATATCTGGATTTAAAAATTTCTGTAGAATAGTATATATATATATATTATATTCTTAGAGACAGGTGCTTTCTAAGGTTTGGACACTCATATTCTTTTAGTCTGAAGTGAAAATTTATAAATGTGAATATTGTTCAGGTCTTGATCAAGTGGAAGCTAATGATGTCTCTAAAGAATGTCAGAGAGCTGATGAGAAATAAAAGAGCAGAGTTGCTGTGTCTCATCTTGGTATTGCAGGGCACCTAATATGTTGGGGTAGGTTACAATGTTATGTTTGGTCATCCTTGAGGGATCAATTTCTAAGGAAGTTAGTTGGTCTCCTACTAAGGACAAAATCTCAGGGGTTCAACACAGCTCTGTTGTTTTGGGGAAATAATTGTCTTGTCCCTTAGAAGCCACCAATGCTTGTGGGAATTCAAACTTCTTCAGCTACTATGGAAAGCTGTGTGGAGGATCCTTAAACTACCGAAAACGGAATTACAATTTAATCCTGCAATCCCACTTCTGGGAATTTACTCAAGGGGCACAAAAACACTAATTCAAAAAGACACCTGCACTTGCATGTATATTGCAGCACTATTTACAATAGCCAGTATATGAAAGACCTAAAAACCTCCAAACAGCTGAATGAATGAGAAAGTTGCAGTATATGTATACAATTGAATGTTACTCATCATTCAAAAAAGACAAACATGCCATTTGGAGCATGATAGGTGGAACTAGAAGAAATAATGTTAGCAGAAATAAACCAGAAAGAAAAATAGAGATATTTTTACTTATATCAGGGGTATAGGGAAAACAAACAAACTAATGGACAAAACTTTAAAACTTCCAACAGAAATGAAGCATAGTGCATAGTGCAACAGAGGAGGTGGAATGTAGTATTGGGGGAGGGATGGGCAAAAGAGATTAAGATGGTTCATGGGTCATAATGTGGTGGAATAACCTTGGGGTAGACAATGTTGTAAATAAATAAATAAATAAATATGATATCAATATACAATCAATTAAAAATAAAGCTAAAAAAGAAGTCATGTAATGAATAGTCTCATTTGTTTTTCATTTGTGGACACTAAATTTCTGACTGCTGATATATATAAAAGAAACAAAACTATTTCTAGGTGCTTACTGAATTATTCTACTGAAGCCATCAGAAATGGAGATTATTTTTTCACATGGTTTCCACAGGTCAGAGATTACAAGGGTTTTTGAGTTCTGTGTAATGAAAGGAGTCAAAGACAAAATCCATGTTTTTATTATTAATCATCACATGGCATTTGTGAAAACACTTGTAGGAAATGAGTTTCATGCAAGTGCAATAGAAAAATTTGCTTTCTGGGAGTAGCTTTTCTCTAAGGTATTTTTCATCAACTTATTTTGATAAATATATATATATATATATATATATATAGAAAATACCCTGCACTTTGTGTGGTGGCACTCCACATGGACCTTTGTCTACTTAGAGGGACTATTTTACTTAAAAAAATTGAAATTAGTTATATTTTCTCTTAACATTTTTATCACAAAACAATGCTATTCTATAATCTCTTTCCAAAATGCATTATTCTTTGTTTCTACAACTATTTTTCAATATCGATTCTCTACCACTCATAGCTGTTGCTCTCCATATTACTTGCTGTCAATTTCCCAGTGACCATCTGGAGTGTCCCTTGGAAGACTCTTCTAATCTCTGAGTATGTACATCAGAGTGAGACTAATTTTACATCATCACTTAAAGTCTATGTGATTCATGTACTTTATAGTCATTAAGTAATTGTTCTCTACAAGTTCCTTCAGTTTTCTTGAAATAAAGAAATTGATAAAATTAACCTGTTCTTAGTATTTCAAAAGAAAAGGCTTCTTAACATGACGTCACATATCACAAAATAGAGGGATGCCAATCTTAAGAGGTTCATTATGAAGACACCACAACTTCAATCAAATACAGAAAAAAAAATCAGTCTTTGCATAGAAGTTGATACAGCAAACATTTTAGATTAAATATCTTTTTTTTTCAATACCACTGCAATGGTTCCTTACTGAATGTAGGAATATGCCCCACATTAGACAGAAATAAAAGGGATGCAGTTTTATCCGTATTTTACATCGATTATTGTAGTTTGCAAAGTTCTTTTTTGTGGGAAAAGTTGACTAAGGAACTTTTTATTTATTTATTTTAACCATTAATGCTTTTAATAAAAATATAGATGTCTGAAAAAAACATTTTCAGTGATAAAGCATACCAGAGACAACCTAACAATCTATATACTAAATTAATGCTACTTACAAGAGTATGGATACAGTTTTTATGCTACATTGCTAACAAAATACTTTTAGGAAGTTTTTGCTGTGTATGCAAAGTGATTCAATACTTGGTGAAACTTCCTATGTGGGCAGCATTCTGTACCTCTTCTTACACAAGAGTGCCACATTCAGCCTGTATTTCTGCACATCCATTGAGTTTAGATATAACTTCTGTGGTGTCCTTTCTCTCCTTGGTAACTCTTGTTTTGACATGCACATCAGTCAGCCTTGATCTTCTATTTTGTAGAATCTGCTGATAGATGATAGATGACAGATATATAGACAGATAGATAGATAGACAGATAGACAGGTAGATAGATAGATAGATGATAGATTGATTATTGGTATATAGATAGATAGATATAAGTATTATATATATAATATCTAAATATTGATCATGTGACAACCCATAAACAGTACCAAGGGGATGGTACCAAATTTTCATTCATTTATTTTTTTCTCTATAGAAAAGATAAAAAGGAACTGACTGCGCTAAAATAAATAAACTCTAGAAATAGAATTTTATTATAAATATATATATTATATAAAAACATATTTATCCATATATACAATCACCATCTTGATCACCCTGGTCTCTTATGTTTTTATTGTTGGTGCTCCTAAAGATGAAATCTGCTGAGGGGAGGTGAAAAGTCTTGTCTACCTGTAGTTCCCACCTTACTGGCATGTACATCTGTCATAGAACAATCCTCTTCATGTATGTCAGGCAGAGTTCTAGCTATGCTTTGAAGCATGACATGATCGTGATGATATTTACACCATAGTGATCCCCATGTTCCATCCCATCATCTGCAGCTCAAGGAACAAAAACATAAAGGAGGCAACAAAGGGGTGTTGGGAAAATGTGGAAAATGACAGGGTGTATTTTTCACACTTTCCATTACATTAAAACAAATAATCATGCTCTTCATGCCCAAATCACAGAAACTGTGAATTCATTTTCTAGGGTTGCTATAACAAAGCACCACAGATTGGAAACTTGCAAAACAGCAATTTATTTATAGTTTTTCCATTATAGAAAAGTTTGAGATCAGAAGGAAGTCAGGAGTTATTTCTGGTGAGACCCCTCTTTGAGAAAACACTATATATACAACACTTGGAGCAATAAACTAGATTGTGCCTTAAATTACACAAATCACAGCGTCTATAGAATGTGACATGACAGTATAACCTGAAAACTAAACTACAAATGTAAAATTTTCATATGACTATAAGTGACATTATCCATATTGAGTAACATCATGGAAAATTTTTCTAGACTTCATTATAAAAGAACAGGGTAGTGTTACTTAAGCGCTACCTCAACTATAGTATTGACTACAGAATCATAGACTGTTGATCATCTTTCTGTACATAAACAGCAAAACATATTAAATCATCATAGAAATAGTCATAAATAAATATGAACATACTAACTTTGCTCTAAAAGAATTTCATTTGTGAATCAAGTCAATCACATATAATTAAAGTGTTTGGGAAGGATTAGATGCTAATGAATAATCATGCACAGTACACAGAGAAGGAAAGAATGTCTTTATTGTGCATGTGGAATCAGAGACAATAAATTCTGTGAATATCTGAGTTCCTCACACAAAGTTAACAGCATTTGTATACGTTTCAGTTGGAAAGACGGTCCATTCCCAAAACATGTTTAAAAAAAAGCGCAAAGGACCCTGGGTGATTAGTCCACAAATCAGCCCAGTGGGCTCCCTCAGCTCCTGAGACACTGTACTCTAACTATGTTCCAGCATGCCTTGGAGTTCACCATTATGTCAGATTAGCCTGGCATTTCCTTGAAACTTTTTCTATACCAGTATGATTTCCTGAAACTCATTTTATTATTTTATTGTTGTACTACAATTATAACTGGTACAATGAAAATAATTCATTGAGAAAGCAATGCAAAAGCTTAAACAAGAACAAAAATGTAAAGACGGACAAATGGAAAAACAAATTCTTGCAATCTTTAATAAAAAAGAACATTGAAATATAAACAATGAATCTTATAATGAAAAAAATCTCTGAAGTTTTAATAGTCCAGAGAGAACTTAATAATAACTTAAAACTATGTAGCAAAATAATTTGTCTTTATTTATTTTTCTTTATTGAGGTAACATAGGTTTGAAACACTAGGATTTAGGAGATACTAAAGCTCATACCTGCTCATATGTGTTATATCCCACTCCTAGCATGGGGCACTCATAATCTAGAGTGTTTGTTCCCCTCCTGCCTTGGTCTCCACCCCCATTTTTCTCAACCTGTAGTAGCTTCTATTCTCTGTTTTTATAGTTTGTTTAGTTTATCTAAGACAATTTCCTTGTTATATTTACTGAAGAGAAAAATTTAAATGGATTGAAATTTTGTACTATCCCCTTAATAGCATTTATGAGTTGTCATATTATTTATTTATAATGAGTTGTCAATATATTTATGAGTTGTCAATATATTTATGAGTTGTCATTTATGAGTTGTCAATATATTTATTTTCAAAACTTGGTTTTATAGCATAATACTTTCCTTTTAAAGTACTTGATAAACTTTAGAAACCAAGAAGAAAGTGATGGTTTCTAAAAATCTATAGTTTCAACAAAATATGGTTGGTTGAAGTTATTTAACTTTTTCAATGTTGAATTCTATCAAATTAGTTCATATTTGTAAAGCATTTAAATTTTTCTTAAGGTTGTTTGTGTCCTTTATTAAATTGATCAAAGTTGTCAATAAAATAAAAGCTAGTATTTTTAATAATGCATTTTTCAATGGCAGGAATATGTTTTCTTATGAATATAACAATATATTAGAAATGTCTTGTTATTCATCCATCATTGGATTAAATATTTGCAAAATCTCTGTATGCTAGGAATGTATTTTGGTCTTGTACAATTGGAAAACAAGACTACAAATTCAGTAACTTAGCAAGAGTCTACAGCTAAAGGTCACCAGGTCTAGCATTCAAATCCAGGTTCCTAGCACCAAAGAAAGCATTCACAATCACTCTGCTGCCTTTCTTCTAAGCACAAAAGCACAGTGGAGGAATGAATTTTGAAATCATTTTTATTGACCCAATGGAGTTGTTTTTCATAATAAAATTCTGGATTGTGCAAAGGAATAGGTATGATACAATTTAAAAATGAAAAGACCATATTCTTATTTTGTACCTCAGTTGTCTTTAAATTTAAATCAGTGTGTAGGACCAATTTCATGAACTCCACAAAAATATGGATTTAAAGACATACTCGTGGAAATGGCCAAGGTCATGGTCATTCAAGAAACAGAAGCGCCAACAAAAACATAGGGAATGGGGAAGTATATGGTCTTAGAAACACCTTAAGGAAATGCCACACAAGGAAGAAGGAAAGAGGAACTTTATAGCTCAGATCCCTATTTTAATTGCCTGGATCCCTCTCCCTTCTGCAGGAGTCTAAGGACAGCATTTTTCACTTCTTTGTTCCGAAGACTATAAATGAGTGGATTCAGCATGGGGATCACAATGGTGTAAAAAACAGAAGCCACCTGATCCCTTCCCAAGGAGTAAGACTTACTTGGCCTTAAATAAGTGAAGATGAGAGTGCTGTAAAAGATGGTCACAGCCACAACGTGAGAACCGCAGGTAGAGAAGGCTTTTCTTTTTCCTGAAGAGGAATTAATTTTCAGGATAGCAGAAAGAATGAACACATAGGACACAGAAAGTATGATGAGAGATAACATGAGTGTGGTGCCCGCAAAAACTAGTATCATCAATTCGGTGTCCCGAGTGTCAGTGCAAGATAGGGCTATCATTGGGGATGTGTCACAGAAAAAGTGGTGGATTACATTAGAGTCACAGAAATGCAACCAGCTCATGCAGACCCTATTGGCTATGGAGACTGTCAAACCTACCAAATAGGATCCTATTATAAGGGCCCAGACACGTGTTGTGGACATAACAACGGAGTAGTGAAGAGGATTGCAGATGGCTACATAGCGATCATAGGCCATGGACGAGAGAAGGAAAAATTCAGTAACAGCAAAGAATACAAAAAAGTACATTTGGGTGAAACAGCCTGCATATGAAATCTTCTTATTGGAGGTCAATAAGTTTTCAAGTGTTTTAGGTGTGATGACTGTTGAGTAACTGAGGTCAATGAATGACAGGTGACTGAGGAAAAAGTACATGGGGGTGTGAAGGTGGAAGTCCAGGCGGATGATCAATATCATCCCCACATTCCCCAGCATGGTGATCAAGTATATGAGGAGAAACAGCACAAAGAGCACGAGCTTGATGTCTTCAGAATCTGTCAGTCCCATCAGGATGAAATTGGCCACTTCTGTATAATTCCTTCTAGACATCCTGCTCCTCTGCTCTGATCTGTTGAGAATCTGGATAATGCTCCACAGAAATGACTTCAATTAGGTTTTTGTTTCCAAAACATCAGTATTGTCACTCTGGATGATTCGATGGAGGGTGGATGTTAGTGGCAATCTGTGATAGTAGTATGCAAATATTGCCTCAATTAAAAACAAATAACTAAATAAGTTGATAAAGCAAAATGTTTGTATTTCATTGAATGCCCAGGCACCTGAATATTTCTTAAAAGTTTCTAGTTTGAAAATGAGTTGTTTTTCTACTGTGATGGAGTAAAATTGAATTTGATTGTCCAATAAAGAAATAGCGAAGCTAATAATTAGACATGAGGCCGTATAAGCAGAAACATTTCAGTAAAAATAAAATGACACTAGTTTAAATGCTTCCCTTTTAAATGTAGTTATTCCACATGAGGTGATACTTTATGCGTTCCTGTTAGTCATATTCGTTTACCTTAGAAAAAGTACAAGGGCAGTTGAAGATATTTACCCAAATTAAGAAGTATTAAATGACTGTCAGTAAACAGGACAGACTGTGTCAGTAAACAGGACAGACTGAAGGGCTTATCAAACACCATTATTACCTGCTATAATTAATTTAAGTAACCTGAAGTAAATATTATAAAAAAAAAAACAGTAGTTGAAACATGATTTCATGGCATCACTTTTTTAAACTTTTGCTTCTTATATTATTTAAAAACAAAGGCAATCTTAAGCTTAGAGAACTCCAGTGGGGTTCACTATGTAATTAAATCTAATTAATATTAATATCAATTTCCAGAAGCTAAAATATCTTCCCAGTTTGAACCTTTAAAATATTTCCTCTAAATTACTTTTGTATAATATTGTCATTGCTTAGAGACTGTGTTTCCAAAATAACTCTGTTTCTATCTTTACACGTACACAGATCACTTACAGAGTCAGATAAATGATAAGAGTTTCGACTACTCTGCATGTGCCCATTCTATTTGATTCTAACCAAAACTGTCTTGTTTTGAGTAGAGTACTTACTGTGGGTCAAGGTTGGTGGAAGCAAAACAAAACCTTTTCCAGATATCATCAGTCTAGATATTGTTCAACTTCTAATTTTCCTCACAAATGTCGAAAACCATGTGAGGTGAACATTTCTGAAATATAGTGTATGTTTTCTTAGAGATAAGTGCTTTTTAAAAAAGTTTTTGTGAACTCATTTTCTTTTATTCTGATGCAGAAAAAATTCAACTTAGACATTTTGTTGGGATTCTGGTCAAGCAGAAATTTGACCAGAAGTGATGGCTTCAAGAATAGCAGGGAGAGACTGAGATTCTAGCAGCCCAGAGTTGCTGTGTCTCTCATCATGGTATTGGCAGGGAACTTAATATGTTCTGGAAGGTGATTATGCCAGCTTCATCATCCCAAGGGATCATTTTCTAAGGTAGCTTTCAAACATAAGTTTTAAGGACTCAATGCAGCTCTGTTGCTTTGGCGAAATAGTTGCTTTGTCCCTTAGAAGTCACCTGATGAAGAGTCTCATTTTTTTTTCCTTTGTGTATTCTAAATTTCAGAGTGAAGATGTGAAGAATCTATTTCTAGATACTTACCGATTTATTCTACTACTGAATCCATCAACAATGGATTGCTGTGTTCATTGCAACACATTTTATATTTAAAATGTTATATTATTGTTTGCATAAATGCTCATTGGTGAAAAAAGGGAATCAAACAGAATTTGAGAACTAAAATGAAAATAAACCAATATTGGTGCAACATTTTTATAAATCTCTCTCTACATATATGTTTGTCTTTATGTGTATGTTTGTTTACTGATAGAAGTAAATATTTGCTATTATCCCATGTGTCAGTATCCAGTCCTCACTTTATTACTAAAGTCTACTGTCGATCATGAGCAATGTTGTGTTGGGATTTCTGGGAACCCACAATCTCATCTGTTATGTGATTGCCCAGACCTTAAGGTAGCCTCCATTTAGGAAAGTTCATCTGCTGATAAATATTTAGAGGCATATCGGACACTGTTTAAATTTGAGCGAGATCTAACTCATCTCCTAAACAATATTTGTGCCATGTGTTTTATACATCAGTGTATTATTTTATTTTTAAAAATACCAGTAGTGACATTAGTTATCATTTTGTAATTTATTTATCAGTCAAAAGCTTTTTTCTCTCTGTTTAATGAGTTTCAAAGTTTTCTATAAATGGAAGTAAATTAAAATATGAAATAACCCCAGAGTACTGTAGTGATTATGATTTATAGGAGGAAGTAAAAAAATATCTGAAAGAGAAGAGCTGAGGACAATAAATATTCATGTTTTGCTTTCATCATTCACAACTATGAAATAAACTTATGTCAAATTCAAATTCTCTGGGAAAATTTGACTGTTCAACTCAAAAGAATTTCTGGAGATGTTTTCTGGTAGCTACTCTGTTTATTGATTCTTCTGGCTGAACTGCTGCAGATTAAGCTCCAAAGCCTCCCTCCCTTGTTTCAAAATCAGATGGTTATATGATGATAATCAGAGGTTTCCCCACAACTCCTTCCTAGGGATGAATTATTTGAACAGCTCACAGAATTCAAGGTATATGTACTTACTGAATTGTGAGTCTAGTGTTAAAGAAAAAACAATCAGAATAATGAAAAGGGATAGATTCTTGGGGTGAGATATGGGGAGAGGTTTCATAGTAATGAGTTCCATTTAGGGGGGGCTGTCTTCCACCCAGTCTCCATGTGTTGAACCTCTGGGAGGTACTCAGAAACTCACACTTTTCTTTATCACAAAGGGTTCAGTTTATTGACATGAGTGATTAAATGATTGGTCTTTGTGACTCAACCACCAGCTCCTCTTCCGAATTTCTTGTCCATGGATTATAGGAGATAGAACAAAATATCTCCTCTTTTAATCACTTGTTTCACCTGGCAATCAATTCTTTATTAGTGGCACCCACTTTATTCGTGCCACTAATAAATTATTAGTGGCACCCAAACTTACATCATTAACATAAGAAAACTCATAGTTTCCACAGGATAGAGACTACAAGGGTTTTTGATATCTGTATAAAGAAAGGACTCTAGACCAGATCTATGTTCTTATTATTGATCACAATATGACAATCATGAAAATACATGTAGAAAACAAGGTTCATACAAGTAGAATAGAAAAAAATAGACCCTGGGAAGTTGCTTTAGCCCAAGGATTTTTTTTAACCAACTTACTTTGGCAAAAATTCTTTAGAAAATATGTTAGATTTTGTATGTTTACTCACCACAATGATCTTTGTCTATAGAGGAAATATTTCACTTAGAAATTATGAAATTAGTCATACTTATCTTTTCTACATTTATATCACATAACACTAATATTCCTTTAATCTCTCTCAGAAATGCATTATTCTCCTTTGTGTACTCAATTATTTTTAGATAGTGTCTCTATCACATATATCTCTGCTCTCCATTTATTTGCTCTAATTTCCAGATTGCAATCTGGAGCTTATCTTGGGATGTGCCTCTAACCTTTGTGTAGGGAATCAGAGTGAATTTAATTCTATAACATATGACAGCACCTATATATAGAACCTCTAGGTCACACAGCTGTTAATAAGAATTGTTAAGTTAATTCACATAGTATGAGATTTGGATGTAGCATGCAAATTTCTCTCTGGACAATATTTCAGTAGTGAATTAAATCAATCACAAATAATTGCAATATGATATACTGAAATACTTATTTTTTAATTTAGTGATGCACCATATTTATTACTGGTAGAATGAAGATAGCTTATATAGAAAGTAATGCAAATGTTTAAACAAACAAACAAAAAACTGAACACTTGCATGAAAGGAAAAACAACTTCTTATAATCTTTAACAAAAGACTTTGACATATAACTTTAAAAAATTTTGCATAATTTCTGAAGCTTGACTATTGCAGAGAAAATTTAATAGCAATTAAAGGGGACCACCTGGAGCAGATGGGGAGAGGAGGTGATGGGTGACCCCAGTGACTGAAATGATGTGAAATATATATAAATAAATTATTAAAAAAAAGACCATACAGAAGAAAAATAAATTTTAAAATTTGCATTTATTTTTCTTTATGAGATAAACATAAGTGTACAACACTGCCCAGGATTTAAGGGATACCAATACTTCTGAGATATTTACATACCACCTTCCTCATGAAGCACCCTGAACCTAGAATATTGGGCTGATTCCTACCTTTGTTTCTACTCCCGTTTTTCTCACCTGTTTTAATCTCTGTTCTGTAGTCATATAACTAGGGTTTATTTTGGTTTAGCATGGTCAGTTCCTTTACTATTCTTTTCTATAGATAAAAATGCTAAACAAAGGGATATTGATAATTCCACTTGACAAAGTTTAAGGTTGTCACATTATCTGAATTTTTGACACATTTTTGTAACATTTTTTCATTAAAAAGTTAAAGAAAATGAGTGAAAAAATGTAACCTGACAATTTGTTTTAAAAGACGATGATAACTTTAAAAACCAAGAGAAAGGTGATGGTTTTTAATAATCAATAGTTTTTACTAAAAATTGCTGATTACTATATCAAAACCTAGAGATATAACATGCTTTCAACTCACAAGTATACCAGAAAGTAACAAAAGAGTATATAGGAAATACCAATTATTTATTTTTATATGCAATACATAAGCAACTCAATCTATTATGCTAATCAGTCAGTAAACTATTAAGACATTTAGGTTTTATTTCCGCTTTCAATATTTTTTTCCTTCATTGTTAAATTTGACCAAGTATGAATTTGTGAAACATTGAGATTTTAATTTTTAGTTGTTTGCTTTTTATTAAATTCATCAAAGTAATTAAAAACACAATTTAGTATTTTTTTAATAATTCATGCTTTAGAAAATGGTAGGAATATCTTATGATACTGAACTATAATTATTAGAATGCTTTAAGCATTTCACATCTATCATCTGATTTAATATTTATAAGCTCTTTAGGAATTTGGGATTAAAAGTGAACTACGTGTTGAATGACTTCCTGAAGGCTATATGGCTAATGATTAGCAGACCTAGAATCCGGTACCTGCTTCCAAAGATCTAGAATCTGGTACCTGCTTCCACAGTCGTTCTGCTAACTGTCTTCCAAACATGTTGGATGAAATGAATTCTGAAGCTGTTTTGAAGGAACCACCTATAGAGCTCTTTTCCATACTAAAATTCTGGATTGTACAAGGTAGCAGGTATGATAAAATTCAAAAATGAAAATATCTGTTTCTTATTTTGAGCCTCAGTTGTCCTTAAATTTAGACCACAGGTATTGATGTGTTTCATGGATATATAGCAAAATATCCATGGTAGTATGGATCTAAGTATATTATGCTGCAAATACCCAAGTTCATATTTAGCTAGGAAGCAACTGGGTCAACATAAACACAGGAAAATAAGGGAGTCAACTGTCTTAGAGAGACCTTAATTAAAGGACCTCCAAGGAAGATAGAAAGAGGAACATAAAACCTTATCACCACTATTTCAAGTGCCGGGAGCCCTCTCCCTTCTGCAGGAGTCTGAGGACAGCATTTTTCACTTCTTTGTTTCGAAGACTATAAATGAGTGGATTCAGCATGGGGGTCACGATAGTATAAAAAACAGAAGCCACCTGGTCCTTTCCAAAGGAGTATGATTCACTTGGTTTTAAATAAGTGAAAATCATAGTGCTATAGAAGATGGTGACAGCCAAGAGATGTGAAGCACAGGTGGAGAAGGCTTTTTTCTTTCCTGATGTGGAATTCATTTTCAGGATAGTAGAGAGAATGGACACATAGGACACAGACAGTATGATGAGAGACACTATGAGGGTGAAGCCAGCAAAAATGAATATTGTGAATTCGGTGTACTGGGTATCAGAGCAAGACAGGGCTAGAACTGGGGATGTGTCACAGAAAAAATGGTGGATTATATTCGTGTCACAGAAATACAATCTGCTCATGCAAATCTCATTGACTAAGGAGTCTGTAAAACCTACTACATAGGATCCAACAACAAGGGCCCAGCAGCGGGTTGTGGACATAACCACCGGGTAGTGGAGAGGGTTGCAGATGGCTACATAGCGGTCATAGGCCATGGAGGAGAGAAGATAACATTCAGCAGCACCAAAGAAGACAAAGAAGTACATTTGGGTGAAACAGCCTGCATATGAAATCTTCTTGTTGGAGGTTAGTAAGTTCTCGATTGTTTTAGGAGTGATGATGGAAGAGTAACTGAGGTCAATGAATGACAAGTGACTGAGGAAAAAATACATGGGGGTGTGAAGGTGGATGTCAAGACGGATGATCAATATCATCCCCACATTCCCCAGCATTGTGATCAGGTATATGAGGAGAAACAGCACAAAGAGCACCAGCCTGATGTCTTCAGAATCTGTCAGTCCCACAAGGATGAAGTCAATCACTTCTGTATAATTCCTTCTGGACATGCTGTTCCCTGCTCTTACCTGTTGAGAAGTTAGAGTTGATATTTTTCATAAATGTCCTCAAAGGTTTATGTTTTCACTGCACTGTTGACAGTTCCCTTAGCATAAATTTTAGAGTAAGTCATTTAGTGGCAATATATAATGGCAATATACATGAGAATTGAAAACAAGTAAATTAAGTTTTTAAAATTTTGTGTTTCAATGAATGGCCATGAATATAAATATTTGTTAAATGTTTCATTTGGATGATAATGAGTGGCTGTGGAATATGATAGAATAAAAACAAATTGATTGCCCCACAAAAATTAATTGCAAGTTGGCCATGGTACATGATGTAGTGGAACCAGATAGGATCCTTATTGAATAAAAGTGAAATTATTCTAAATGCTTCCCTTTTCAAGTATAATTACTCTATGCAAGATTATGCTGCTGGTGTTTCTGTCAGCCATCTAAGATTAGATTAGAAAAAGAACATATGCAATCAAACTATAAATCCAGAGTCTGACCTATTAATTGTTGACTTTGTGAGTCCATGAAAGAGACTGAAGGGCTTATCAAATATCATATTTTCATTATAATTAATTTCAGCAACCCTGAAAAAGTTACATAAAACTATAGAATCATGTTTTTCAAGCATCATTCATTAGATCTTTGCTTCTAATAGTATTTAATGATAATGACAAATCTCAACTGTAAACAACTCCAGTGAGGTTCAGTAATGTGATAAATAGTAACTGATATTAACACCCATTTCCAGAGCCTAGAATGTCCTCTAATTTGACTTTTTAAAATCGAAGACTGGGTTTCCATCAGCTCTGTATTTCCATCTCCACATACACACACATCACTTAAGTTGTGCGGTCTAAATGATGTGAGTACCTCCACCTCTACATGTACCTAATTTATTTGATTCTAACCAAAACCCATTAATTTTGAGTGAAATACTTACTGTGAGTCAAGGTTGACAGAAACACAACAAAACCGTCTACCAATACAATCAGTCCAGCTATTGTTTGACTTAAAAGTTTCCTTATAAATAGTGAAAACCAACTGAATCAAAAATTTCTGAAATATAGTAAATGTTCTCTTAGAGATAAGTGCTTTTTTCAGTTTTTGTGCACTCATTTCCTTTTATTCTGATGCAAAATAAATCAACCTAGGTATTTTGTTGAGATCCTGGTCAAGTGGAAATTTGCCCAGAAGTGGTATCTCTAAGAATATCAGAGAGACTGTGAAACCTAGCAACCCAGAGTTGCCATGTCTGTCATCCAGATATTTCAGGGCATCTAATATGTTCAGGAAGGTGACAATGGCATGTTTGGTTATCCTGAGGGACCAATTTCTGAGGAAGAATGTTTGGACTGCATCCAAGGACAAAATTCAAGGACTCATTATATCTGTGTTATTTTGGGAAAATAGCTGCTTTGTCCTGTAGAAGCGACCTAATCAAGAGTCTTGTTTGTTTTTCCTTTGTGGACCTATAAATTTCTGACTTTACATGTGAAGATTTATTTCTAAATACTTACTGAATTATTCTATTACTGAAACCATCAGAAATGGAATGATTTGTTGTTCACAATGAAGTAATTCTATATTTAAAATGTGATATGAACACAATTGTAAAACATTCTCATTGGAACAAAATGAAATCAAATAAAACTCGAGAAACAAAAGCAATTCAAAACTGATGCAATATTTTTATAAATTTGTTTATATATGTTTGTGCACTGATAGAATTGCACTGATAGAGTTATTATACTGTGTCAGTATCCATTTCTCAATTTATTTCTAAAATTTTCTAATCTACCATGAGTAATGTTGCATGAGGCTTTTATTGAAACCATGATCTCATAAAGTATGGATTGACTAGGAATCCAAAAATAGATCCTTCTAACAAATTTCATCTGCTGGTAAATATTTGAGGCATATGAAAAACTGTATTTGGATATGACCAAGACTTGAATAATCCATTTAGCAATAAAATGTGTTCCACTTTTTAAAATAATTTATTATATTTGCTTTTTATTTTTAATTTTTCAGTAATGGCATTAGT
This sequence comes from Uropsilus gracilis, assembly GCA_004024945.1. NCBI lineage: Eukaryota > Metazoa > Chordata > Mammalia > Eulipotyphla > Talpidae > Uropsilus > Uropsilus gracilis. Next base: position 4,253 of record PVHY01003264.1, on the reverse strand, counting down.
AACCATTTTATAACTTGTTAGTCATAAGCTCACTTTGTATGCTATCAGGTCCAGTGCTTTTATGAATTAAATTCAATTAAAATATGTAAAACACACTGCAGCATTGTACTGAGGATAATTTGTATAAGAGGAAGCAGTGGAAATATATGAAAAGGGATGAATGAGAAGGAAATTAAAATATTCGTGTGCAGCTTGCATTAGCTTATGACAATGAAATAAACTTCTATGTACAATTTTGATTCATAGAGAGAAAAGACTATTCATCTCAAAAGAATTTCAGGAAATGTTTCCTGGGAACTACTCTATCATGCTTTACTGCATATTGCTTCTTCTGGCTAACCTACTGCAGATTGAGCTAGAAAACCCCCCTCCTGTGTTTCGAAAACCAGGGACAAAGTTGGGTGGTTATCTGAAGATAATCAGAGGTTCCCTCAATTCCTCTATATGTGCCCAATATATAGAGATGAATTATTTGAAAAGATCACAGAACTCTGGATTCTTACTTACCAAAACATCCTACTAGAGTAAAATAATGTAATTTAGAAACACTGAAAAGGGACAGGTAGTGGGGGTGAGAAATGAGGAGAGACGTAAAATCATAGACCCATCTACAGATGCCATGTCCTCCAGCTCACTTGTTCAACTGCTGGAAGTATTTAGAACCCTACCTTTTTATTTTTTATAGAGGTTTCAATTTATTGGTATGAGTGATTAAATAACTGGTCTTAATGACTCAACCCCTTTTGCCTCTTTTTCTTCCCTGGAATTTAGGAGGTAAGACTAAAATGTCCCTCCCCCCTGTAATCATTTGTTTTACCTGGAAGCCAAGTGCCATTCCTAGTAGGATCCAAATGACCTGATTAATATAACAAGACTCTCATAGTTTCCACAGGTTAGAGATTTCAAATAATTTTGAACTTGTGTCAACAAAGGAGTCCAAAACAAGATATATGTTCTTATTGTTAATCATAACATGATGATTGTGAAAACACTTGGAGGAACCAGGTTCATGCAGTGGAATAGGAAAAATGACATTCTGGAAAGTTGCTTTGACTAAGATTTTTGTCATTTACTCATTTTGGTAAAAATTATGATGTAGAAAACATACTAGACTTTTATGTTGATACATCGCAGGGATATTTGTCTTCTTCAATGGATTATTTTCCTTAAAATAATGAAATTACTTATGCTTTTCTTTCCTACATTTGTATCATGTTTCAGCAATATTCCTTTAGTTTTCTGAAATGCCTTATTCTTCTTTGTGTCCTCCACTCTTCTTATATGGTTTTTCTGCCACACATAACCCCTGCTATCCATATTATTTACTGTAAGTTTCTAGAGTTTACCTTGGAATATGCCATTAATTTTTTTGAATGGCCGTAAGAGTGAGCCTAATTTTACATTATCACTTAAAATCTATTTATATTGGGTAACAAAAAGTCAAAAAGCCACCAAAGCCTATTTAATTTAGAAATAGAAAAGCTACACTTTAATTCTGGCTTCCCCCAACATGTCTTTCCACCAGTGTGCACAGGTTGCAAGACACAACATTAAAGGCAAACAAAACGCCATTTATTTAAAAAAGGGAAAAAAGGTAAAGAATCACTGAGACCACAAGACACCCTTGGTTGTCTTACTCCCAGTCCAGTCTTGGCCTGAGTCCTAAGCAAAGCTTCACAATTTTGAAAGCAAAAATGCTCAAAGGCAGAGGTTTCTTTTGGCTCCAAGCCTGCAGTGGGAATTTCAAATGTAACAAAGAGACAAAGATGGCATCTGCAACTCATAATCTGAGGCAAGAGACTGATGAAAAGCTTAATTTCTAGTAAGCAGTCTTCTCTTGTTAGAAAGAAACGTTTCCAAGTCTTTCCAAGTCTGCATATTCAGATTTGAGTTTTCTGCAGCAAACTGGTCTCCCACCAGGGGTTCAAATCCTCACTTTCAAATAACCACAGGTTTCAAGCTTTTCCAGCAAATGCAAATTCCAAATGATTTTTCCATTTGCTGGGGCTGCAGCTGCTACTATCCCATGGTTTTTTCTCCTTTGCCTGGGTAGTCACTCGCTGCTACCTGGATGGGCAATGATCTGCAGTTTGTTTCTTCTCTGCCTGACTTCTGACCCCAGTTGTGGGACCAAGTGTCTCCACAATCTTTGAATCCCAGTGCTCCCCCTTAATCATCCTTTAGTCTCTCTTGACAGACTGCTCAAAGGACAAAGTGGCACAACTCTAATTTGACTGACATTCCCACTGTCTCTATGTGATTCCTTTTATTTTCACTGAATAATTGTTCTTTAAGCATTCCTTCAGGACTTCTTGGAATAAAGCTACTGTTAAAAAAAAACACTTTATTTTAATATTGGAAGAAATAGCTTCTATCAGAAATGTTACAGAACACAAATTCAAGTGGGATCAGTGGGTAACAGGCACATTGATGAAGACTCCATAGATTGAACCGAATGCAGAAGAAAGTCAGAATCTTTGTTTTGAAGTCTGACATATCAAAGATTTTAGATTCTACTTCTTTTTTAAGTAGCACTGCAATAACTATGTATTGAATGTCAGGGTAGGCCCCACATTATACAGAAATGAAGTGGGCACAGTCTTGCCCAAATTATATAGTTGGTTGATTCACAGTTGAAGTCTCAAATACATGAAATTTCATTTACAGTTGAGTAGAAAGCCTGCTTTAAAAGATCTGTTAATGTTACCAGAGGTTAAAGATGACATACTCCTTTGAGGATGATTTGGATAAGGAAGAGAGTACAAGAGACAGACCCTGAGGTTAAGGGACCTTTGGTGAAAATGGTGAAATCTCTATGATCTGGAGGTTTTGTTTTTTTTTTTTTGATCATGTACAGTTCAGAAAACTGAACTACATACAGTGTGAGTTACTTCCTGAAGGTTCTATAGCTAAAGGTCAACAGATCTAGAACTTAAAGACAGGTTCATGGACTCCATGGCAATATGTAGGTAGGACCCACTGCTGGGAATGCCCAAGATGATATTTTGTCATGTAATAGATGCTCAATCAAAAACAGGACAATGAGGGAGCCAGTTATTTTAGAGGCACCTTCAGAAAATACCCTATATGGAAGAAGGAAAGAGGAACTAAAACTTTAGCATCACTATTTCAAGTGTCTGAAGCCCTCTAACTTCTGCAGGAATCTAAGGACAACATTTTTCACTTCTTTGTTTTGAAGACTATAAATGAGTGGATTCAACATGGGAGTCAGAATAAAAAAATGGGGTTGGTCACAGTGGTATAAAAAACAGAATCCTACTGAGGAGTAGGATTTACCTGGTCTTAAGTAACTGAGGATGAGAGTGCTGTAAAAATGGTGACAGCCAGTGATGAGAGCCACAGGTGGAGAAGGGTTTTCTCTTTCCTGAAATGGATTTAATTTTCAGGATAGTAGAGATAATGGACACATGGATACAGATATTGTGATAAGAGACACCATGAGGGGAGCACCTGCAATAATGAATATTATGAGATCATTTTGAGTGTCAGAGCAAGAAAGGACTTTAATTGAGGATGTGTCATAGAAAAGGTAATAGATTCCATTGGAGTTACAGAAATCTGTAAGTACATAGCCTGTTACCTATGGAGTCTATCAAACAAAGTAGGACCCAATAACAAGAGACCAGCAGTATCTTGTACACATAACATCCGGACAGTGTAGAGGGTTGCAGATAACCATGGACAAGAGGAGAAAACATTGAGCAATACCAAAGAAGATAGAAAAGTGCATTTGATTGAAACAACCTGCGTATGAAATCTTGTGGAAGAGCACTAAGTTTTCAATTGTTTAGGTGTGATGACAGATGAAAAACTGAGGTCCATGAATGGCAGGTGAGTTAAAAAACATGGGGTTATGATGGTGGATGACCAGGCAGATGATCAATGTCATTACCCAATTTCCCTATCTTGGTGACCAGGAATATCAGGAGAAACAGCACATCGAGCACCACCTTGATATCTTCAGAATCTGTCAGTCCCATAATGATGAATTCAGCCATGTGTGTCTAATTTCTTCTATACATTGTGCTCCACTGCTTATACTGGTTAAGAACTTGGCATTCCCTGGGAGGGACCCGCTCGCCACACGCCACCTCCGCCGCCCCTGGGAGCCACCCCCTTTGCCACCCGCCACCCCCGCCGCCCCTGGGAGCCAAGCCCCACCGCCACGTTCCTCCGGAGACCCGCCCATCTCCACGACCCTCAGGTACATAGTTGCTGAAGGTCATAGGCGC